>SJXQ01004226.1:102953-246311 GCA_006408695.1 Aepyceros melampus | reverse complement strand
CAGCTATGAAATTAAAAGACGCCTACTCCTTGGAAGGAAAGTTATGACCAACCTAGATAGCATATTGAAAAGCAGAAACATTACTTTGCCAACAAAGGTCCGTCGACTCTGTGGGACCCCACAGACAGCAGCCCACCAGGCTCCTCTATCTCCAATGGAGAATTCCAGGGGCGGAGGAGCCTGGTGGGCTGCCGTCTGTGGGGTCGCACAGAGTCGGACAGGACTGAAGCGACTTAGCAGCAGCAGCAGCAATCAGGGCTATGGTTTTTGCAGTGGTCATGTATGGATGTGAGAGTTGGACTGTGAAGAAGGCTGAGCGCCGAAAAATTGATGCTTTTGAACTGTGGTGTTGGAGAAGACTCTTGAGAGTCCCTTGGACTGCAAGGAGATCCAACAAGTACATTGTAAAGGAGATCAGCCCTGGGATTTCTTTGGAAGGAATGATGCTAAAGCTGAAACTCCAGTACTTTGGCCACCTCATGCAAAGAATTGACTCATTGGAAAAGACCCTGATGCTGGGAGGGGTTGGTGGCAGGAGGAGAAGGGGCCGACAGACGATGAGATGGCTGGATGGCATCATCGACTCAACAGACATGAGTTTGAGTAAACTCCGGGAGTTGGTGATGGACAGGGAGGCCTGGCGTGCTGCGATTCATGGGGTCGCATAGAGTCGGACACGACTGAGTGAGTGAACTGAATTGAACCAGCTATATTTTATTTATCTTAGTAGCACAGTGTCAAAATGCTATGTGAACTTAGTGATTTGTTACACACAGAACAGCCAGTAGATTTCTCTCTCTAACAAATAAGGGTTCAGAGTACTGCCTGGAATGGGATGAAGGCATTGCACTTCAGTTGCTGTTAGACTGTAAGAAGGAGTCAATGAAGGCAATCCGAAGATAGGCATTTTGGAAAGAGAAGTAAAATATCCTCCTATTCTTCTTTCAGTCCAGTTGGAATAAAATGGCTAATAATGTTCTTAGTCGAGATGTTAAGGAATATTGAGTGTCATTGTTCATTTTGATTATTCTTTCCTAATAAAAGCATTAATACATGTTATGGAAATTGGAGTGTTTGCTACTAATATTTTCTTTGGGAGTTTCTACTAGATAGACTAATACAAATAGAAGATTAGAAATCCTGATCACATCTTTAAGAAGTGAAGAAAAGTTTTCCCCATGTTCTGAGGGTAAAAAACTACTGGAGAGGAGGAAAAAAATTGAAACATAGTCTGGAATTGTAATAGCATTATTGATTCCTGTGGCTTAGGAATCTTGTTATTTGCTGAGAAGTATTTTTAAAGATTTTGTCTTATTATATTTGGTAATTTATGTAAACATGTTACTTTGTTAAATAAAACTTCAAAAAATTTTAAAGCATTTTGCATTAGTTTTCTTAATTGAGGTTTGAAGTTGGGCTAGTTGGGTTGGCTATCATAGTCACCTGGGGCGTTATTATGCCTGAAGTTTTATTGCCTTCTAGCAAGTCCAAAGGAAGGAGAGGTTCTCCCCCACTGGGATCAATTTGTTGCCTTCTCTTTCTGCAGCTTCTGCCATTAAGCTTGAACACAGGGTTGAGTCAATACCCCATCTCATGCTGTACCTTCTGTCTTCTTACCTGTAAGGATTTTTCTTAGACACAGATTCTTATTGAATGTAGAACCTTGGCTGTTTCTTTTATTTCATCCTGAATGTGAAGTATGTTTAGTTTTGTTACTGATAAAAGTTTACTCTTGAGATTGCTTGATGTATGTGTCTCTAGAGGTTTTAGACCAGCTTTTCTTCTCAGAGGCTGATAGGTATACGTCAGGTTCAGACTCTTCCTTTTCATTTTCTACTTCAATATTTAACACAGTCAGATAGTGCTAAGCTTTTTCATTTTGCATAATTCTCGAGTCCAGAGATTTAAAGTTCTTTATGAATGTCTTATATTAGCTTTATTTCCGTAACTAACCTTTCTGTGCTTCCTTTCTTTAGTAGCACTGTAGATGTGCTTCCCATTGTTATACTGTGAAAAAGAAAACTTTTTAGTTAATAAAATTGTTTCTCATTCTAAATAAGATTGTACAATACACATCAGACCTTTTCCAGATAAATTGCCAAGTAACATGTAGTATTTTCAGAGCTTTATTTTGTATATAAAAGCCACATTTGCTTATATGTGTGAGCAGATAGTACAGAAATGCTTAAAATAAGGAGTTAAACTCCCTCTCACTCAGCACCGTACTCCCCATAAATGGCTGGTATGTATTCTACATTGTTTTCTGACTGTTTACCCATACTTCGTGGACATTTTTTCACATATGCATTACATGAGCTATTTTATTGAGGGTCTTACAAATCACTTTAAGGAATTTGGATTATCAGACTCCTATTTAAGGAATTTTAAGTATGAGGAAGTGCTGTGGTCAGATCTGGGTTTTTGAAAGGTGAAGAATTAAAATGGAGAACAAATTAGTGAAGAAACTAGATTGGAATCAAAATGACCAGTTTGTAGGGGGAGGCTGCTCTCCTGTTAGAGTGATGGTAATGGAAAAGATGTAATTCGATTTGAGAGAGATTTAGATGAGAAAATAAGTCAACTTTGGTGTTTAGTTGTAATGAAATTTTGGTGGTAGGAGCGTAAGGAAAGAGTTGAGGATATTATCTATGTTTCTGGCCTGGCAGTAGTACAATATTCACAGATAGGAACTGTGGAGACAAAGCAGGTTTATGGAGAACAAGAGTGAAATTTTAGCTATGTTGAACTTCAAGAGCATTAAGTAGCTCAAGACATGTGAGTGGAAATGTCATGTGCAGTTAGTTACAAGTGGCCTGTAACTTAAAGAGATCTGAGAGTCATCATCATTAAATTTTCATAATATCTCACAAATTAATTTTTTATTTTGATGTCTCTTTGTAAGATAGCTCTGATGTGAAATAATTCAGTTGACCTAAAATTTTTTGAAAATGGCTTGCTCTGTATAAATTTATGAGGTGGTATTTTTATTAGAGATTCTGGTCTGTGCTTATTCTTAATTAAACAAGATTTAATATCATTGCTAAGTCACCTCAATCGTGTCTGACTCTGTGTGACCCCATAGACGGCAGCCCACCAGGCTTCCCCATCCCTGGGATTCTCCAGACAACACTGGAGTGGGTTGCCATTTCCTTCTCCATGGCATAAAAGTGAATAGTGAAAGGGAAGTTGCTTAGTCGTGTCTGACTCTTAGCGACCCTATGGACTACACCTACCAGGCTCCTCTGTCCATGGGATTTTCCAGGCAAGAGTACTGGAGTGGGGTGCCATTAATCATACTGTTGATTGCAATAGTCTTACCAAAGACACTTGAACAGCCTAAGGATATATTAAACAGGTTGAATCTTGGGTTTCCAGTGAATTCTGATATTTGATAATGTAAGTATTTTCCTGCCTGTGTAACAGTTTAGATTAAAATGGTCATGAAGTCTTTAGGTTAATTGTGATTCAGCAAATTGTTAAGAAAAAAGGTATATGTCCCAGTAGGACTTTGCCTACTTTGTTCACCATTGTATACTCACCGTCTGGAGCAGCTCTTAGTACAGAGGAACTCAATAAATGTTTGTTGAATAATCAATCAGTATTTGTATGTAAAATTCTTAGTCCAGACGTTAAGGAAGACTCCCTTTAACATATCTCATAGGGTAGATCTAACAGTGATGAACTTTCTCAGCTTTTAATCTTGAACTGTCTTACCTCCTCTTTCAATTTTGAAGTATAATTTTGCTAGGGATATAATTCTTGATTGACAAGTATTTTCTTTCAGCACTTCATAAATATCATGTCATTGCTTTCTGGCCTCCATAGTTTCTGATGAGGAATTACCTTCCAATCTTAATATAGACCTCTTATATATGACCCCTGCCTCTCCATGCTGCTTTTATTATTTATTCCTTGTCTTTGGATTTTGACAGTATTATATTATGACTTTGTCTTGATCTCTGTATTTATCCTGTTTGGATTTTGTTGAGTCTCTTGTTTGATTAAATTCATTGCTTCTCAGGTTTTGTATGTTTGTGGCCATTAATTTTTGAAATATTCTTTTTGCCTCTTGTCTCATCTACTTCTTTGTCTCTCATAAATGTGTTGATACACTTGGTAATGTCCATGGGTCTCTTAATTGCAGTTCATTTCTCTTTATTCTTTTTTCTACTTCTCAGACTGCATAATTTCAGTTGACCTACTTTCACATTCACTGTATGTTTCTTCTGCTTGGCTCAAATCTACTTTTGAAAGCCCACTAGTGAATTTTTCAATTTAATTGTTCAGCCCTAGAATTTTGGTTTATAGTTTTTTATTTTGTATGTTTGTGGCCATTAATTTTTGAAATATTCTTTTTGCCTCTTGTCTCATCTACTTCTTTGTCTCTCATAAATGTGTTGATACACTTGGTAATGTCCATGGGTCTCTTAATTGCAGTTCATTTCTCTTTATTCTTTTTTCTACTTCTCAGACTGCATAATTTCAGTTGACCTACTTTCACATTCACTGTATGTTTCTTCTGCTTGGCTCAAATCTACTTTTGAAAGCCCACTAGTGAATTTTTCAATTTAATTGTTCAGCCCTAGAATTTTGGTTTATAGTTTTTTTTTTTTTTTTTTTTTGCTGCAAAAAGCTTTATTATTTCCATTTGGTCCAAGGCTTGAGAGGGCTCCAGGGTGTTAAAATGTTGCCTAATGGCTGTAGAGAGGGCCTTCAGGCAGCCCTGATATGAGGGAAGCTCCTCAGAGGCCACTGGGCTCTAGAGGCTTCTAGTCATGCTTGAGGGTGAGCTTTTCGAAGAGATAATCACCCAACCCAGCCTGGGGACCAGCCAGCCTGCAGAGGTTGGTCAAGGGGTCACCCATCTTCTTGATGAGTTTCACCTCCTCATCTAGGAAGTGGTTCTCCAGGAAGTCACAGATGTGGGGGTTTGCGCAGGCAGAACCCAGGCCACACAGATACAAAAGGGCCTAGTTCAGGTTCTTTTCTATGAGAAGGGTACCTTCCATAGCGTCCTGGGTTTTACCCCACTTATCTTGAGATGGCTTCTGCAAGTCCAGAAAGAGGGTGCAGCTGCCATGCTGGTTTTACCTTTTCAAGAGATGCTTAACGCACTCCTGCTTCTCCTTGGCCAATTTGTGAAAAATGTGGCCCACACCAGAGCCATATCTTGTCAGTTGAAATAGAAGCCCAGAGAGAAGTAATTGTAGGAGGCTCACAGATGCATGTTGACCAGGCGGTTGAAGGCAGACCCACCTCAGTGAAATAATTCTGACGAATCTGGGAACTCATGGTAATTGGTAATAAGGAGTTAAGTTCAAAAAGTGGTGGCTGGTCATGGTGATCGCAGACAGCTTTCTGAAGGTTACACATGGAAAAATGGTTAGAGGGTGGTCAGAGGCTGGAGCACAGGAGCATTCCTGGGTGTCTCTGTCCAAGCACTGTTGAAACGAGACAGATCCACAGGACTGCCGAGTGCATTTCCTGTTTAGTTCCTTTTTATAAGTATTTCTTTATTTCTCTTTATTGACATTCTCTATATTGACACACTGTTCTCCTGGTTTCCTTTTGTTCTTTCACCATGATTTCTTTGATCTTTTTGAGCATGTTTACAACTGCCAATTTAAAAACTTTGTCCAATAAGTTCCTTCATAAACAATTTCTATTGATTTTTTCCCCTCTGAATGGGACATACTTTCTTGTTTCTTTAACATGCCATGTAATTTTTTTCTTGAAAGTTGGACTTTTGAAATAACATCATGTGGTAGCTCTAGAAATCAGGTTCCTTTCTCTCATGGCTTGTTGTTATTTAATTTGGTTTATATCATTTCTCTAAAATTTTTAACTGTATTTTTATCATGTGTCTCTGAAGTCACTGTTCCTTTAGTTTGCAGTCACCTGCTCGTCCAACAAAAACTTCCTTAAAATGCCTGGAACCAAGAAAAGGGAAAAAAATAAAATAGAGGAAAAAAATGTAAGAAGATAAAACTTTTTCCAGTCATTGCAGATTGACTTTATTTTTAGATACTTCTCCAATTCTTAGCCAGGTTACTTATAATTCTGCATTAGCCTTCATTTCCTGTTCCCATTGAGCTTGAAGACTAGCTAGAGGTGGAAGCTTAGGGTTTTTTCAGGTCTTTTCTGAACTAGCATTCTGCTCTAGGCATTGGCATGAGTTTCTGGATTTCCAGTTTTATGCACAGACTTTTCACAGCTCTCTTCACCAATGTATTTCTTTTCAGCTTTTCCTCCCAATCTTTCTAACATCCTCTGATTGCTGCTTTTCTGTTTTGAGGCATTTTTGAGTTAGATGAAACAAAGATGGACATTTCTTCAGTCTTTTATTCAACCCTTAGACTGGCCAAAGCAAATTATATATACTCTTTTGGAACAAGGTCTGCTCTGTTCTTTGGAGAACCAGGTCCTCAGAACAGTAATGCTGAGTAATGTCTTTTTTACTTTTGTTGTCCAAGAGGTTGGAGCTAAGCTAGGTTTAAATGTCACAAAGCTCTCCTACCATTTTTTTAAGTCATTTTTATTCTAAATTTTAAATTTATAATTGATTTTAATTTTAAATTTATAATTGATTTTCATTTTAAATTAAAATCCTAATTTAAAAATCAATTGATCAGTTGAAACTGACTCACAAGAAATAAATATCATGAGTTTGAGGAGCCATTATTTTATCTTTGTCATCCTAAAGATAGATATTTGGGAGCATTGTTTTTTTATGTAATAGAATTCTGGATATGTCTCTGAGCTAGAAGAGGATGTACTGCAAGTTCATAGAACTAACTTACAGTATCAGATATGCGCCATCTGTGCTTGTGAGCTCAGTTGTGTCCGACTCTGCGACCCCATAGACTGTAACCCACCAGGCTCCTCTGTCCATGGGATTTTCCAGGCAAGAATACTGGAGTGGTTTGCCATTTCCTTCTCCATCTCCTACCATTTTAAAATTGGTTTTTCTTGATTCAGCATTCACTTTGTTGCTTCAATCCATTTAATGTTTTCCAGAGTTTGGAAAAAGTTGTTTCTGACAGTTTGGGTTTTTTATTTTATTTTTTTTTCCTTCTGATCTTTCTTTGAAAGGACAGGCCCTTGAATTTCTTTACTGTATTTGTCAGAGTTGAATTTCCTTACTGTATTCATCAGAGTTCTCCAGAGAAACAGAAGCAGGAGAGAGAGAGAAAGAGAGAGTATGTGTGTATGGAAAGAGATTTATTTCAAGAAATTAGCTCATTTGAAAATGAGGTTGGAAGTCCAAAGTCTATAGCATAGGCTAGCAGACTGGACCCCAGGGAAGCGCTAATATTACAATCCAAATCTGAAGATTTTCAGGCTAAAGACTCGGGAAAGAGCAGATGTTGGAGCTCAAGTCTAAAGGCCATGTGCTGTAGAATTCCCTAGTGCTCAAGGGAAGTCAGTTTTTCATTCTATCCAGGCCTTCACCTGATTAGATGAGACCCACTCATATTATGGAAGATAATCTGTTCAGAGTATAGCAATTTGAATGTGAATTTCATATATAAAACCTTCACTGAAATTTCCTGAATGATGTTTGACCACATAGTTGGACACTATGGCCCAGCCAAGTTGACATAAAATTAGCCATCACTCCATTTTAACTAACATCCTGCAATTGATTTGTGTGTGTTTTATCTTGTATTCTGTGACCTCACTATTCTCACTTCTTAGTTCCACAAGTTTCTTTTGTCTACTTCTTGGAATTTTTTGTGTAGGCATTGAGGTGTTACGTGCAAATAGGGACAGTTTTATTTTTTCCTTTCCAATGTATATGTTTTGTTTCCTTTTCTTGCCTTTTTGCAGTGGTTAGAACTCCAGTAGATAATGTAGAATTAGAGTGGTAAGATTGGACATTCTTGGTTTAGAAGATTTTAGAAGGAAAGCCTTTAGGTTTTGTACCATTAAGTATATGTTAGCTGTAGGTGTTCTTAGATGCTCTTTTTCAAATTGAAGTAGTTTCCCTTTATTCTGTAAGCACCATGATATGCTTATGTTATTTAAAATAAATTTCCAATTTGGAAGTCTCCAGTGTTATTTAAACTAATTTTCCAATTTAGAAGTCTGCAGTGAAATCTTCTTGGCCTAGAGGTTTCTTTTTGGGGAGTTTTACAATTTAAATGCAATGCCCTTAATAGCTGTTGGGGTATTTAAAATTAATTTCATATTGAATGAGTTATGGTATGTTGGTTTTTCAAGATATTGGACTTATTTCATCAAATTGTTAAAGTAAGTTTTGTAAAGTTCTTTATCAGTTCAGCTCAGTCGTTCAGTTGTGTTTGACTCTTTGCGACCCATGAACTGCAGCACACCAGGCCTCCCTGTCCGTCACCAACTCCCAGAGTCCACCCAAACCCATGTACACTGAGTTGGTGATGCCATCCAACCATCTCATCCTCTGTCATCCCCTTCTCCTCCTGCCGCAATCTTTCCAAGCATCAGGGTCTTTTCAAATGAGTCAGCTCTTCGCATCAGGTGGCTAAAGTATTGGAGTTTCAGCTTCAACATCAGTCCTTTCAATGAACACCCAGGACTGACCTCCTTTAGGATGGACTGGATGGATCTCCTTGCAGTCCAAGGGACTCTCAAGAGTTTTTCAACACCACAGTTCAAAAGCACCAATTCTTCTGCACTCAGCCCTTTTTATAGTCCAACTCTCACATCCATACATAATAACTGGAAAAACCATAGCCTTGACTAGATGGACCTTTGTTGACAAAGTAATGTCTCTGCTTTTTAATATGCTGATATGCCCTTATTAATTGTTATAGTGTCTGTAGGGTATATGGTGTTATCTCCTGTTTCATTATTAAATTGATCATTTTTGTTTTTTAAAAATCTTTATCATTCTTGCTGGAAGTTTGGTAATTTTATTGATTTTTTTCATATAACTAGCTTTTTGTTTCAGTGATTTTTCTGTTTTCAGTTTCATTTATTTTTGCTGTTATATTTATTATTTCCTTCTTTTTGCTTGCTTTGGATTTATATTTCTGTCCTTTTTCTTTTAAAATTTAGCAGTTCATGGTATAAATTTAAATATCTGTCAGCATTGCTTTAGCTGCATCTCATATTTTGGGAAGTTCTATTTTCATTAAGTTCTCTTTTTAAAAGTTTTTTTGAGAATTTTTGAGCCATGGATTATTTAGAAGTATTTTGTTTAGTTTTCAGTTATTTGGGATTTTCCTTTTATTTTTCTGGAACCAATTTCTAGTTTGATTACCAATCTTTTAAATGTGTTAAGGTTTATTTTATTGCTGAAGATATTGTCTATTTTCATAGCCACATGGATAAAATATGTATTTCTCTGTTGCTTGGTGTGTTTTAAGTGTGTCAGTTAGATCCTACTGGTTGATTGTGTTCAGAGTTTTTTTATTCTTGCTGATTTTCTTTTTAGTGGTTTTATCAGTTGCGGGAGAAGAGTGTTAAAGTCTCTACAACAATTATGGATTGTTTCTTTCTTGTCTATCAGTTTTTGTTTAGTGTATTTCAAGGTTCTGTTTGGTATATACACATTTAGGATCATTGTCTTCCTGGTGGGTTGATCCTTTTATTATTATTTAGTGTTTTCTTGATCACTGGTAATTCTCTTTGTTCTGTTACTATTTTACCAGGTATTAATGTTTGCATGGCATATCTTTTTCCATTCTTTTATTTTCAGCCTACTTATGTCATTGAATTTGAAATGAGTTTCTTATAAGCTGCATATAGTAGGGTTGTGGTTCTTTTAATCTGTCATTTTCTTTCTTTTGACTGATAGATTATTTACATGTAAAGTAATTTTTGATATGTTTTCTCAAGTTGTTGTTCTTTCTTTTCTTGCCTTATGGTTTACATAAGAACAGTTTTTTAGGGATTCCTTTTTGTTTTCCTGTGTACAGTACATTTTTGATGTCTCTCTGTGCGTCCTAATCTTTCTTCATAAAGACACCACCAGATTAAATTAGGGGCCACCCTTGTTACCACTTCTAAACTTACTTACCTCTTTAAAGGTCTTATCTCCAAATATGGCTAAATTCTGACATATTGGGGCTTAAGACTTCAGTATATGTTGGAGGAAGGTGGGTTGGAGATATAATTTAGTCTATAACAGTAAGTTCCAAATGTTCTGTTTTATAACTGAATTAAAGAGTAAGTGAAATTACTTGGATTTTTTAATCAAATTTTTAACCATTCTCTTAGAGTGTAATAATAAGATGTAAGGCATCAAGTCAGATATGTACCTTGCAGTTATCTGTGATAGATAGGTATACATCTGTGTCATCTGAGAGGTATATTAAAGGACTTAGAACAAAGTACTTTAATCTGCGAGAGAGGTGTAGTCTTTTATATGATTTATGAATAAATTTGTTTTAAAAATGCATTTTGACCTATTACCATTTACGATATTGTCATAAGGAAACAGTAAATGTTTGTACTATATGCCAAATTTATACGATTCAATCCAGAGATAGTTACTATTTAGGCACCTGAAGGCTAATGATAGGGCAGTATATGTTGTGGAGATTTATATTATTCATGTTTAGTTGAAACGGTAGAATTGTTAGTAGAAATATTCAGTAAGGGTTTTATCTTTTGTATACACAATGATGGCCAGGGAGAGTCTACCTAGAAACATGTAATATGACTAGAGAAGACAATTGAAGTTAATAAAAAGAAAATTTGCTTTAATTTCCAAAATTGATTGCTGACTTTATTGTTCACTTGTAGTTAGCTTGCTTTGTCTGTATCCCTTTATCAGTATTCATACACCTTCTCATTTAAAAACATAGCATATATAACAAAAGGCGTGATGCACATTCTCTTTCCTCAGTTCAGTTGGGGGCTATACCATAATCAATAGAATATTTGAAAGACATTAGTGCTCTGAAAGGATCAGTTCTTCAAAAGCATATGATAAAGGAACTTGACATAGAGTGTTTGAGGAAAACTTCCTAGAGTAAGTGATATTTAGAGCTTTGATCTGAAAGAAGATTATGAGCTAAGGTTAATTAAATTTATGTGCTTGGTGGGGGAGAGCAAAGAATTCAAGACCAGAAACTGCATCTTCAGAGGTCCTGCGATGAGATGGAAGATATTGGGAAATTTGAGAGGGCCAGTGTGGTTGAATCCCGAAGAACTGTTAGGAGGAGAGTGTGTGACAGAACTGGAAACAGGCAGGACCCAGTGTAGCCATTCTTAGCTGTTAAAGATTTGGAACTATGTCCTGGTAGAGGGGAAAATGTCATGTTCAACAGAAGAGTAATAAGCTTGAAAAGATCATTTTGCCTATATGTGTGAAGAATTGGTTAGAAATGAACCAGCAAGTCCAATTAGAAGGCACAGACGCATTAATTTTGTAAAATTCTGCTTATGGTAGACCACAAGTAGTCACTTCAAGGACTATTTTAGATGCCAGGGAACATTAGCCTCTACCCTCAGCGGGGAAGAGGAAACAGTCAAATAACTATATAATTTTTCAGGTATTTGTAAATATGGTGATGTACGTATGAAGAAGTATAAAGTGAAAGTTGCTCAGTCATGGCCAACTGTGTGACCCCATGGACGATACTTGGAATTCTCCAGGCCAGAATACTAGAGTGGGTAGCCTTTCCCTTCTCCAGGGGATCTTTCCAACCCAGGGATCAAACCCAGGTCTCCCACATTGCAGCCGGTTTCTTTACATGCCACAAGGGAAGCCCAAGAATACTGGAATGGGCAGCCCAGGAATCAAACCGGGGTCTCCTGCATTTCAGGCAGATTCTTTACCAACTGATCTATCATGAAAGCCCTAAGTATTCTGAAGAAAAGTAAAATTAGATAAGGGGATAAAGAGTGACTAAGAGTGCTGTATTATTAAGGATGATTTAAGAAGAACTGAGAAGGAGATGACTGGAACTGAAGAAATGGATTTACACATACATTTGGAGGAAGAACTTCAGGCAGAGAACATTAAGTGCTAAGTGCAAAGTATGTTGGGCCTGGTCAAGGAATAATAAGAAGGCCAGTGTAGGTGAGGTACAGTGAGAAAATGGAGAGTGTTTAGGAGATGTGGTCTAGGACTAAGTGCATTATTATTGGGTTGGACAAGAACTACGTAAATACTTATCACTTTGATATTTTAAACATTATACTAAAATTTAGTTATTTCTTTTGCTAGTAATAGTTCATGAAATTAAAATAGTATTATAAAGTTCTGGACTTAATTCCAGTGTGCGAGGAGGGAGTTTCCCCATACCACCGAGCATTTCTCCAGACACCAGTTGTTGTTCTACAATTCAATTCAGTCCTGACATTATCTACCCAGAGATAGCATCAGATTCTACAGTAAGGGTTTAGTCCTACAGGACTACTCTCCCTCTGCCCAGTACACACACACACACTTCAGAGGCCAGTTGCAAGCCCAGTTGTCATCTGTGCTGTGGACTGTTTGGTTACAGATTGGAGGTTATCCCGATTCTGTCCCTAGACTTCAGATGCTAGTTGCAAGTCCAGGTTATTACCTGTTCTTCTGGCCAACTGGCTCTAAATCAGAGCTTCTCAGGACCTCCTCCTTTGGTTTCAATTAATTTGTTAGAGTAGCTCACAGAATTTAGGAAATCTATTTACTCTCTAGATTACCAGATTATTATAAAAGGATACAACTCAGAAACAACCAGATGGAAAAGATGCATAGAGTAAGGTATGTGGGAAAGGGGCACAGAACTTCCATGCTTTAGCTGCTCCGCTCTCAGCACCTCCATGTGTTCGACAGCCCAGAAAGCCCTCTTTACCTCATCCTTTTGGGTATTTACGGAATCTGCATCACATAGGCATGATTGATTGAATCATTCACCGTTATTTTGGATCCATCTTTCAGCTCCGACTCCCTTACCTGAAGGCGAGGGAGTTTGGACTGAAAGTCCAGAATCACAGGGTAGCAGATTATGAAACCTTCAGGTCTTTTACTGGGTGTGTTTTTGTTAGTTTCTAGAGCAATATAAGTCTCTTAAGAAAATACGAAATTAAAAAACAAGCAACATACACCTGAAACTAACACAACATTGTAAATCAACTCTACTCCAGTAAAATTTTTAAGAAGCAACAACAAGGGACGTCTGCAGCCCTATATTCACAGTTCCTTACTTTCTGTGAAAAATACAAGTTTGAAAGTGTAAGACCATTGCAGTAATACATACAACTTTTTTCTTAAAAGATTGACCTGTTTTGTTTTTAAACTTTTATACTAAGGTATTTCACAGTCTTATTTACTTTACTGATTGATTTTTCCATACCAGTATTATATTCCAGTATAACATTTTCTATTGCTTCATAGTGGTGTTTTGTAAAAAGAATTTGCTACCACTTGGTGGCACTACTTGGCTTAAAATTGAATCAGATTGTGTGCTATATGCAGTTTCACTTAAATGATTAAATTCAGAGGGGCTCATTTGATACTAAGCAACTTAATATTATAAATGTTTAATTCTTATTTTGTAAATAAAATAATAATTGGTGTTATAAAACTATATTTTATTAAAATGTTGTATGGAATATGAAAACAACCCAAGTCTTAGTTTGATGGTGAGGGAAGCATGCAAATTTTTGATAGAAACCTCCTTTAGCTCAGGCATTATTTATGTTTTGCCTTAAACCTCTGTGTTTAAATGTTATAAAAATATATTTTTAATATTAAAAAAACAAACATCTTCAACTTTCCTTTAATATTAATATTTTCCAAGACATGTATTTTATTTTGTCATATGTAAAGCTAAGAAATTAGATTTTTTTAGGTGATCAAAATAAATGACACATATAGGAAAAAAAACTTAAATATATTTTGTCTTCCTGCAACATACTAAAAACTCATGCAATCCTTCTTTATGGAGAAGGAAATGGCAACCCACTCCGGTATTCTTGCCTGGAGAATCCCAGGAACAGAGGAGCCTAGTGGGCTGCTGTCTGTGGGGTCGCACAGAGTCAGACACGACTGAAGCAACTTAGCAGCAGCAGCAGCAGCAGCAGTCCTTTTTAATATATTTTATTTATTTTATTTAATTAGGCAAAGGATCTTGGCATGTAAGATGTGGAAGGTTATGATGTCTCCAGACATGATTTTTACTCTTAAATAATATGTAGTACTGTAATAGCTAAAATATTTGTGTAATTATTGTTTTGTGGGTTGCATGTACAGCATATAAAAAATAAAGCCCTACATCTTTTATATTTTGGCCACACTATGCAGCTTGCTAGATCTTAGTTACCTGACTAGGGATCAAACTCCTGCCCCTCTCAGTGAAAGTGGCAGGTCTTAACCACTGGACCGCCAGGAAATTCCTCCCCACCCTCCATGTCGTTTTTAAAATTGAAATGTAATACATAAAGGAAACTACAAAGTTTACAGCTGAATGAATCATCACAAAGTAAACACTATGACCACTATAGATTCAAGAAATTGAATACTGCCTTCCTTCCCAAGCACTCTCCCTTTCCTATTTCTTGGAGTAACCACTACCTGGCTTCAAAAAATATAACTTTTTAAAAACCTGTTTTTGCAGTTTTATAAAAATAGAATTATATAGTAGTATTTTGTTTCTGTTATGTTTGGGAGATTCATGTATGTTATCAGATATATATATGGTTGTAGCTCCCTCATACTATTCAATCACCATCTTTTTTACTTTTGGACATTTGGATTAGATAGTGCTTTCATGGACCTTCTTACAAATGTTTCTTGGGGTACATATGCAACATTTATGTGGGGTATGTACCAGTAGTATATACCCAGTAGAATAGCTGAATCATTTGTGTGTATATGTTCAAATTTAGAAGATAATATAAGGATTGTTTTCAGAGTCATTGTTCCTACCTATCCCATCAACAGAATATGAAGGTTCCTATTTCTCCGTAGTCTCACCAACACTTAGCATTAATAGCCTCTTTAATTTTAGTTCTTTTGTAGGATACATTTCTGTGATTCTAAATGAGATTAAGTACTTTTTCTTAAATTTATTGGCTGCTTGGACATCTTTCTTTTTATTATTGTTACTACTGAGTTCTTTACATTACTGATTTATATGAGTTACATATTCTATGAATATGAGTGCCTTTTTTTCCTATTGGAGTTTCTGTTCTTTTCCTTCTGTTTTTAGGAGGTTTTTTTTAATATGTATATGCTGGATAGATACAAATCCTTTGTTAGAAAGATATATCCATTTTCCTGATTTTTACCCTCTTAATGTTACCTTTTAATGAAAAGTGAAAGTGAAGTCTCTCAGTCATGTCAGACTCTTTGTGACCCCATGGACTGTAGCCTACCAGGCTCCTCCCTTCATGGGATTCTCTAAGCAAGAATATTGGAGTGGGTTGCCATTTCCTTCTCCAGGGGATCTTCCTGACCCAGGGATGAAACCTGGGTCTCCCACATTGCAGGCAGATGCTTTAACCTCTGAGCCACCAGGGAAGCCCTTTCCTTTAATGAAAGGAAGGTCTTATTTTAATATAGTCCACATTATCATTGTCTTCATGTATAGTCACTGCTCCTTGTGTCTAATTAAGATGACTTTCTCTGCCCCAAGAATATGAAGATATTATGTTATCTTCTAGAACTGGTTCTCAATAGAGACAATTCCCCCCACCCTCATCCCACACCTTCCATGCCTGGGTAGGATATTTGGCTGTGTTCAGAGACTTTAGTTTTCACAGCTGAGTGGGTGGAGTACTCCAGGCATGTAGTGGGTTGGCTACTAAACATTCTGCAGTCCACAGAATGCTATATATTCTACACAGTTAACTTAGCCCCAGTGTCAGTAGTCCCGAGGTTGAGGGACATTGTCCTAGAGGCTTTATTATTTTGCTTTCTACTTTCTACCTAGAACTGATTATTGAATATTATTTTGTATATTGTTTATGATGCACTTAGATTTATCTGATACCTGGAATTCATTCTGGGTATTATATGAGGTATATAGGTCACCTTTTCTTTTTTTCTTATGGATATATATTTTATGCAGCACCATTTGTTGAAAAGACAGTTTCCCAATACTACAATACTACCTTTCTTGTGGATCAAATGACCCTATATGTATGAGTCTGTTTCTGGGCTCTTTTTTCATTTTCCATTGGTCTACTTTATCTACCCTTGCACCAAAGCTATGCTGTTTTAATTTGCATAGCATTATAACAAGTCTTTATGTTCAGTAAGACAAGTTTTCCTACCTTGTTCTTCTTGGCTCTTTGCAGTTCCATATAAATTTTTGCTGTCACATAATCAGTTTTACAGAAATTGAATTGAGAAAGAGTTGGCATCTGTATGTTACTAAATCTTCCAATCCATGGATCTTCCAATCCATGAATGTCATATTATTCTTTCATTTATTAGATCATTGAGTTTCAAACCCTGTGTTCTTAAGATCCGTTTAAACTCTAAAAAAATTTTTTTAATGTGAGTGTATCAGTGTTTCTCAACTTCAGCACAGTTAACATTTAGGGCCAGGTAATGGTTTGTTTTGGAGACAAGAATGTCCCTTTAAATGCTAACATAAATAATACAATTTTGTGAAAAATACACATTCTAAAATAAAATTTAGTGAGAAAGGTACATTTTTTTATTTCAAATTGCTTTCTTGTCTAGCTTAATGAAAGACAGTGGATTTTCATACTTGCTTCTGCTTTAATCTGTTGGGTTATCAGAAGTCTATCATATATAGACTCTGGAAAACTGTTGTACACCCGTGAGAGAATGAGAGTGAAAAAGTAAAATAAGGTCTTTAGTATTATGAAAATAGTTATGATTTTGAGAATTTCCTGATAGAAATACTCAGGGGTCCACAGAGCATGCTTTTGCAAGCTGCTGCCTTAGAGATTGCAACATGCATCCTTGACCTATAAGAGTCTTAATTAAATTACCTTATATCTTTCCAGATAATGTGAGGAATTCCATTAATCACCCTGTCACCTCTTAACTCTTTTTTGCTATGATATTCATGTGTGTTCAACTGCATATATATTTTAAGCACATGAGACTGTATCATTTTAGATTTAGGCTTTTAAATCTAGTTTAGATTTACCTGTCTATAGTCATTTCCCTTTTTTGAACACTCCCTTTAGTATATACTTTGATGTAGATTTGTGCTGGGAAATTCTCGTTTTTGTTTTCTGATCATGTTCTGTATTTCACTTTTACTTTTGAATGATAATTTTTTTTTTTAGCTAGTTAGAATGCAAGGTTCAGAGAAGGCAGTGGCACCCTACTCCAGTACTCTTGCCTGGAAAATCCCATGGACAGAGGAGCCTGGTAGGCTCCAGTCCACGGGGTGGCGACGAGTCAGATGTGACTGTGCAACTTCACTTTCACTTTTCACTTTCATGCATTGGAGAAGGAAATAGCAACCCACTCCAGTGTTCTTGCCTGGAGAATCCCAGGGACAGGGAGCCTGGTGGGCTGCCGTCTATGGGGTCACACAGAATTGGACACGACTGAAACGACTTAGCAGCAGCAGCAGCCGCAGAATGCTAGGTTGGTAATTATTTTCTTTAACTAAGCTATTATCCCTTTGTGTTCTGGCTTCTGTTATTTCTATTGAGAAATTAGTTGCTAGTCTCATCAATACCTTCCAACCAAAAGGACCAGCAAAGAAAACCTGTAGTTGAATATGGTTTTTGTTTGTTGAAGTGAGAGATTCCTCATACTAAAGGGAATTTTGGGCTGTCTTTTTAAGAGGGTATAAGAAACTATTATAGGATTGGACTTTGGTTGGGTTATTATAGAGAAAATCTAAGGAAATAGAAGTTTGCTCTAAATTAGATCTTGTCAGAACATGGGCAGTATTATGACTGCTGCTGCTGCTAAGTTGCTTCAGTCGTGTCCAACTCTTCATGACCCCATGGACTGCAGCCTACCAGGCTCCTCCATCCATGAGATTTTCCAGGCAAGAGTACTGGAGTGGGTCGCCATTGCCTTCTCTGATTATGACTGCTGTCTTTTTTTAAATTCAGATGAAATTTACATAACATATAATTAATCATTTTAAGTGCACAATTCAGTGGTATTTAGTATATTCACAGTATTATGCAATCACCAGCTCTCTCACTTTAAAGGTGTTTCAACACCCTGTACTCGTTAAGTAATCATTTCCAATTCCCTCCTTCCAGTATCATATGTACTCTTTATTTTCTGTCTCTATGGATTTGCCTATTCTCACTATTTCAAATGAAAGGAATCATAGAATGATTCTTGATGTCTGGCTTATTTCACTTAGCATATTTTCAGAGGTCATCCAAGTTGTAGCATGCACTTTGTTTCCTTTTTTGACTGTTATGTATAGTGATGCTATAAACGTGCATGTACAGTTTTCTGTGTGTATGTAAATTTCACTTCTCCTGGATATATATCTTGGAGTTGAATAGCTGGGTTATGTGGTAATTCTGTGTTAACCTTTTTTTAAGAACCCAGATGGTTTTCCACAAGAGGTGCACTGTGTCATTTCTCACCAGCAGTGTATGAGGTTGTTTTCTAGTTGTTTTATTTGTTGTTGTTGTTTTTTTTTTTAATTAAGCTTCTATTCTGTTGTGTGTCTCTCAGTTATGTCCAACTCTTTGTAACCCCATAGTCTATCCAGGGGATTCTCCAGGCAAGAATACTGGTGTGAGTTGCCATTCCCTTTTCCAGGGGATCTTTGCGACCCAGTGATTGGACCCGGGTCTCCTGCATTGCAGGCAGATTCTGTACCATCTGAGCTACAAGGAAAGCCCTATGGGTGTGAAGTAGTATCTTACTTGTGGTTTTCATTTTTGTTTTCTTCATGACCAGGATGGTGAACATCTTAGTCTTGTTAGCCATTTGTTTTTCTTCATTTGACAAATGACTGTATAAAGTCCTGTGCCCATTTCAAAAATTGTTTTTTTTTTTCTTTTTGTTGTTGAGCTGTTTATATACTCTGGACATTAAACCCTTATCAAATGTATCTTGATAATATCCATTGCACAAAAAACGTTTTGGTGAAGTCCAAATTACCTATTGTTTTTTCCATGTGTTCATCGTGCTTTTGGTGTCACATCTAAGAATTCATTGCCAAATACAACATCATAAAGATCCATACATTATGCCTTATTCTAAGAACATAATAGTTTTAGTTCTTATGTTTATATAGTTGTTCTGTTTTGATTTAGTTTTTGTTCACAAAATCAGGCAGCAGTTCAGCTTCTTTTTTTTTTTTTTTGATGAAAACTGATCATCCAGTTTTCCCAGGACCAAATGTTGAAAGACTGTTCTTTCTCCCTGAGTGGTTTTGCCACCTTTGTTAAGAATCGATTGGTCACAGATGTTTGGGCTTATTTCTGGATTCTCAAATGTATTCCATTGGTCTGTTATGTCTACCCTTATTCCGGTACCACGCTGATTACTTTAGCTATGTTAATAAATTTTAAAATTGTGAGTCCTCTTTATTTCTTTTTCAATATTGTTTTTGCTCTTTAGGGCCCTTCACAGTTTAATATGAATTTTAAGATCAGCTTATCTATTTCTATTTTGAAAAACCATTAGAATTTTTATAGAGATTGCATTAAGTCTATAGATCACTTGGAAAGTATTGCGATATTAACAATGCTTTGTTTCCTAATCCATGAACATAGGATGGCTTTCCATTTATTTTGGCCTTCTTTAATTTCTTTCAGCAATACTTTGTAATTTTTCAATGTATTAAGACTTTCACCTTCTTGGTTACATTTATTCCTAGATATTTTACTTTGAATGCTTTTGTAAATAGTATTGTTTTCTTAATTTCCTTTTTGGATCATACATTGCTGGCATAGGGAAACACAATTGATTTATATTTCTTTATCTTATACCTACAAGTTTGCTGAATTTCTGTAATATGTTAACTCTAGTAAGTTTGTGTGTATGCATGTGTAATCTGGACTGTCTATACAGGCATAACTTGTTTTATTACATTTTGCTTTATTGTGTTTGCAGATACTGTGTTTTTTTACTAATTGAAGGTTTGTGACAACCTTGTGTTGAGCAAGTTTGTTGCCACCAGTTTACCAAGAGCTTTTGCTCATTTGATGTTTCTGTTACATTTTGGTAATTTTTGGAATATTTCTCACTGTCCAACAGCATTGCATGCTACAGAGAAATTGTTCATGAAAGGAAGAAATGGTTCATGAAAGGCTGAAGCTACCTCAGCCTTTAGCAGCTACTTTCCTGATCAGCCCCAGTCAATACTGAGATAAGACCATCTACCAGGAAAAAGGTTACAGTTTGCTAAAGGCTGAGATGATGGTTACTTTTTTTTTAACAACAGTGTTTTTAAATTAAGGTATATTTCATTGCTTTCTTTGATACATAATGCTGTGTTACATTTAATTGACTGTAATTGACTATTGAAAAGCCAGGGGATTGGTGTACTGATCATCTGCATAGTTGAAAATCCAAGTATAACTTATAGTTGGACCTCCATAGCCAAGGTTCCTTTTCTACAGATTCAACCAACCTTGAATTATGTAGTATTGTGGTATTTACTAGTAAATAGTAGTATTTACTATTGAAAAAAAATTTGCATGCAGGTGAAATCTGTGCAGTTCAAACCCATGTTGTTCAAGGGCAGCTATATAGTGTAATGATAACTTTTATATTTACTGGGAAACCAAGAATTTGTCTCTGTTACAATATTCCCTTTTAAGCAGTGGTCTGGAACTGAACCCTGAACATCTCCAGGGCATTCTTGTGTGTAGAATCATGTCATCTACAGAAAGGTGGTTTTACTTCTTTCCAATTAGGATGCCTTTTACTTGTTTTACTTGCATAATTGCTATGCCTAGAACTTCTAGTACAATGTTGAATAGCTAAGGTAAAAGCACACAGCCTTGTCTTAGGAGGAAAACTTTGTCTTTCACCATTGATGAGTATGTTAGCTGTGAGTTTTTCATGGATACCTTTTACCATTTTAAGGAAATTCACTTCTAGTCTAGTTTGCTGAATGTTTTTAATCATGAAACAGTGTTGGATTTTGTCAAGTGATCTTTCTGCATCTTTTGAGCTGATTGTTTAGTTTTATTCCTTTCTTCTATTAATATATAACATTGATCACTTCACTTATATTGAACCATCTTTGCATTCGTGGAGTAATTCCACTCAATTATGATATACAATCATCTTTGTGGTTTTTCTGGGATTTCATCTTCTTCCTTCTGAGATATAATCCTCTGCCTTTGCGTTCTGATTAATTTTCTATGATGTGGTATTTGTTCTGGAGACTGCAAGATTGGTAATTCTTGTTCTTCTGTCTGCAATCTGGTGGGTAAAGCTTGTGCAAGGTTCCTGATGGGAGGGACTAGCATGGGAAAAACTGGGTCTTGCTCTGGTGGGTTGGGCCATGCTTAGTTAAGACTTTAATCCAGTTGTCTGCTGAGGAGAGGGACTGCAGCTCAGTTCAGTCTCTCAGTCATGTCCAACTCTTTGAGGCCCCATGGACTGCAGCACGCCAGGCTTCCTTGTCCATCACCAGTTCCTGGAGCCTACACAAACTCCTGTCCATCGCATTGGTGATGCCATCCAACCATCTCATCCTCTGTTGTCTCCTTCTCCTCCTGCCTTCAATCTTTCCCAGCATCAGAGTTTTTTTCCGTGAGTTGGTTCTTCGTATCAGGTGGCCAAAATATTGGAGTTTCAGCTTCAGCATCAGTCCTTCCGGTGAATATTCAGGACTGATTTCCTTTGGGATGGACTGGTTTGATCTCCTTGCTGTCCAAGGGACTCTCAAGAGTCTTCTCCAACACCATAGTTCTAAAGCATCAATTCTTTGGCGCTCAGCTTTCTTTATAGTCCAGCTCTCACATCCATACATGACTACTGGAAAAACCAGACTGCACCACCTCCTTATTAAATGTTTGGCCTGATGTGACCCAGCCCTGTAGTCTACAGGATCCATGGTAGGGCTAATGGTGACTTCAGGTGGGCTCACGCCAAGGGGCACCTCCCAGGACTGTTACTGTCAGTGCTCCCATCCCTGTGGCAAACCACTGCCAACTCATGCCTCTGCATTAGATCCTCCAGCACTAGCAGGTAGATCTGGTTCAGTCTCCAATGGAGACTCTGCTTTTTAACCTTGGATCCTGGTGCACAGAAGATTTTGTTTGTGCCCTTCTAGAGTGAAGTGTCTGTTTTCCCCTGTCCTGTGTAAGTCCTGCAATCAAATCCTGCTGCTTGTCAAAGTCAGATTCCCTGGGGATGCCTAGTCACTTTGCTGGATCCCCAGACAGGAAAGCCTGATGTGGGCTCAGAACCTTCACAACAGTGGGAGAACTTCTTTGGTACTGTTGTTCTCCAGTTTGTCGGTCACCCACCCACCAGGTATAGATTTCATTTTATCATGATTGTGCCCCTTCTACCATCTCGTTGCAGCTTCTCCTTGTCTTTGGATGTAGGGTGTCTTTTTTTGATGGATTGCAATCATCCTCCTTTTGATAATTGTTCAACAGCTAATTGCTATTTTGTACTCTTGCAGAGGAAATGAACAAATGTCTTTTATAATCCTTTTAATGTGCTGTTGGATTCAGCTTGGTAGTATTTTGTTGTGGATTTCTTGCATCTGTCTTCATAAGGATCTGTCATTTTCACTTGATATTTTTGTCTCGTTTTGGTTTTTGATAAAGCTGGCCTCATAGAATGTGTTGGTAGGTAGAGGTATTCTCTCTTCCATTTTTGTAAAAGTTTGTGAAATATTGATGTTAATTCTCTAAATGATAGAAGTTATCAATGAAAGCATTTAATCTTAGACTTTTTCTTTTGGGGAAGTTGATTACTGACTAAATCTCATTAGTTCAGTTCAGTTGAGTCGCTCAGTCGTGTCTGACTCTTTGCGGACCCATGAATCACAGCGCGCCAGGCCTCCCTGTCCATTACCAACTCTTGGAGTCTACTCAAACTCATGTCCATTGAGTCAGTGATGCCATCCAGCTATCTCATCCTCTGTCATCCCCTTCTCCTCCTGCCCCCAATCCCTCCCAGCAGCAGGGCCTTTTCCAGTGAGTCCACTCTTTGCATGAGGTGGCCAAAGTATTGGAGTTTCAGCTTCAGCATCAGTCCTTCCAGTGAACACCCAGGACTGATCTCCTTTTGGATAGACTGGTTGGACCTCCTTGCAGTCCAAGGGACTCTCAAGAGTCTTCTCCAGCACCACAGTTCAAAAGCATCAATTCTTCGACGCTCAGCTTTCTTCACAGTCCAACTCTCATATCCATACATGACCACTGGAAAAACCATAGCCTTGACTAGACGGACCTTTGTTGGCAAAGTAATGTCTTTTTTAATATGCTGTCTGCTGCTGGTGCTGCTGTCGCTTCAGTCATGTCCAACTCTGTGCGACCCCATAGACGGCAGCCCACCAGGCTCCACTGTCCCTGGGATTCTCCAGACAAGAACACTGGAGTGGGTTGCCATTTCCTTCTCCAATACATGAAAGTGAAAAGTGAAAGTGAAGTCGCTCAGTCGTGTCCGACTCTTCGCGACCCCATGGACTGCAGCCCACCAGGCTCTTCTGTCCATGGGATTTTCCAGGCAAGAGTACTGGAGTGGGGTGCCATTGCCTTCTCCGAATATGCTGTCTAGATTGGTCATAAGCTTCCTTCCAAGGAGTAAGCATCTTTTAATTTCATGGCTACAGTCACCACTGCAGTGATTTTGGAACCCCCCAAAATAAATCAGCCACTGTTTCCACTGTTTCCCCATCTGTTTGCCATAAAGTGATAGGACCTGATGCCATGATTTCAGTTTTCTGAATGTTGAGCTTTAAGCCAACTTTTTCACTCTCCTTTTTCACTTTCATCAAGAGGCTCTTTAGTTCTTTATTTTCTGCCATAATTTATGTACATGGTCTTACTTAATCCTCACAATCCTACAGAAGATTTCACTCTTATTTTATTGATAAAGCATCATGAAGTTGAAGGAAAGTGGAGTAATTTTGTCTGAAGGCTAAACACTGTGGAGCTGTTTTTCAAACTGAGGCAGATCTGCCTCAAAAGAGTGATTGTCTCCGCACCACAGTATAAGATTTAGCTAAAACCCTCCCTTTTCTTTGAGACTTTTCTTAGCCATGCTATTTTATAGAACCTTCTACTTCCTTTGAACTGTAGATTGTATAATCAAATTATGCACTGGGGAAATAATGTATTGCTGTTCATTGATAGAAACAGTTTTTTATATGTATATGTTTCATATAATCTTCCTCAGATAACAATTCAGTTAAAAAAAAAACAACTATCAGCAATACTGATAGTTTTGATTAGTTCGTGTAAGGAATAATTAGAATTTTCCCTGAAATACCTCAAAATCTGTTTCAGTTACCTTTCATGGAACAGTAGTGTACTATTGATAACATTTTTGGTTTAATGGTTTGGATAAATTGGAAATTATGCATTCTGTCTCTGATGGTTCAAAATTACTACCCTGACCATGACTTAAGTCTTTTTCCATATGAGTAAACCTGATTCAGTCTTCACCAGGAACTGAATCTGGCCACGACAGGGAAGGTGCCAAATCCTAACCACTAGACCACCAGGAAATTCCCAGGAATTTCTTTTAAATCATAATTATTTGAAAATATTTCTGTGTTTGATCATTAATAAGTCTTACATTTTCTAAATATAATGTAGTGTTTTCTGTAACATTTTCGTGAAATTTTATAGTTACTTAATTCACAGTAAATAAATGCTTCTGGTTTTATAATGAAAACTCCAGAATTGAATATATAATAAGCAAGAACTTGTTAGCAACTCAGATACAGAATCAGTAAAAAAAAAACTCTGGCTGGTTTGTATATATTTGCCTTCACAAAATGGCCCCCCACTCCAGTACTCTTGCCTGGAAAAATCCCATGGATGGAGGAGCCTGGTAGGCTACAGTCCATGGGGTTGCTGAGTGAGCGACTTCACTTCCACTTTTCCCTTACATGCATTGGAGAAGGAAATGGCAACCCACTCCAGTGTTCTTGCCTGGAGAATCCCAGGGACGGGGGATCCTGGTGGGCTGCTGTCTGTGGGGTTGCACAGAGTTAGACACGATTCCAGTGACTTAGCAGCAGCAGCAGCAGCCTTCACAAAAATACATTCTTTTCTTTTTTAAAGATAGTGATATAAGAGAGACCAGGGCAAGTTTAAAGCATGAAGCTGGGCACTCAAAGCTAGTGCTTTGGGACAAGACAGCCCAGAGGGATAGGATGTGGGTGGTTGGGAGGGGGTTTAGGATGGGGGAGACACATGTATACCTATAGCTGATTCATGTTGATGTATGGCAAAAACCATCATAATATTGTGAAGTAATTATCCTCCAATTAAAATAATTTTTATAATATTTGAAGAAAATAGAGATGCATACCTTGTTTTAAGGAAAGCAAATTGCTTATATTTGGATTTTTTACCATCCTGAATGAAGATAATTATAGCATAGTGGTTACCTTGAAATCTTTTTCTCAGAAGGTAATTGGAATCTTGAAGGCTGATTTTATTTTATTTATTTGCCTTTGGCTGTACTGGGTCTTCATTGCTGTGTGTAGGCTTTCTCTAGTTGTGGTGAGGGAGGGCTCCTCTCTAGATGCTTTGTATGAGCTGCTTATTGTGGTGGCTTCTCTTGCTGCGGCAGGCTTCCTTGGTGGCTCAGACGGTATAGCGTCTGCCTGCAATGCAGGAGACCCAGGTTTGATTCCTGGGTCGGGAAGACCCCTGGAGAAGGAAATGGCAATCCACTCCAGCACTCTTGCCTGGAAAATCCCATGGACGGAGGAGCCTGATAAACTACAGTCCATGGGGTTGCAAAGAATTGGACACGACTGAGCAACTTCACTTCACTTCTCTGGCTGCGGAGCATAGGCTCTAGGGCGCATGGGCTTCAGCAGTTGTGGCGCACTGACCTAGTTGCCCTATGGCATGTGGAATCTTCCTGGATCAGGGATCAAACCTGTGTCCCCTGCATTGAAGGACACATTCTTAACTACTGGACCACCAGAGAAAAGAAAAACGATAAGTTGAGTAAATGGTAAATTCAGTAATTCATGTCTAATAAAAATATAATTTTACAGAAAATAAAACTTCTAGTTTTGTTTCATTTTTCTAGTTCTCAATGAATGTGTGACACTTCCCCATCTAAATACATGTAAATTTGAATTTATTTAATAGAGTTTAGATGTATTGTAATATAGGTGAAAGGTTAAGTGCTTATTACAGAATTATTTTATGATCTGAACTTCCCTTTCAGTAAAATTAAATTTTAACTCAGGGAAATAATTTATTCTCCAGATGTGCAAATGTTCCTGTTTACTTCCCACTAGACCTTAAATAATTTTGTGCTTCTTAAATATGATTAATTAATATATTATTGCCAGTGAATTAATGGAACTTTTATAATGAGAGTTTTACTTAACCATTAAAATCTACAAATTTTTAAAATATACATACAGTTAAGTATGTGAAGCTTTGAATTTGAAAGAGTTATCAAAATTGTTTGAATATTACTAAGTTGCTTCAGTCGTGTCCAACTCTTTGCGATCCTATGGACTGTAGCCCACCAGGCTCCTCTGTCCAAAGGATTCTCCAGGCAGGAATACTGGAGTGGGTTGCCATGTCCTTCTCCAGTTTGAGCATTAGAAATAAACTAACATAACATTTCTTGTGTTCCAGGCAGTATATTAAGGTACAAATTATTTCTTCACGTGTTGTAAGGAATTCTTTCAAAGCCACAGTTGTTGCATTTGCAGTCATGTCACTAACTTTGTTGTGCTTACTTCAGTGGACATTAATCCTGTAGAATCTAATGTGGCTGGAGTAGAAGTTTCAACAGCAGCCCTTAGAACATTCTTTTTTATTTGTGTCTTTATTATTATGTTTTTTTGTTTGCACTGGGTCTTCGTTGCTGCATGCAGACTTTCCTCCAGCAGCAGTGAGTGGCGCTACTCCCAGTTGCAGTGTGCAGGGTTCTCATTGCAGCGGCTTCTTGTTGCAGAGCACAGGCTCTAGGCTCAGGAGTTCGGTAGCTGCAGCATGCAGGCTCAGGAGTTCTGGAGCACTAGGGTGCACAGACTCCAGTAGTTCTGGTGTGCAGGCTCACTGGGTTGTGGGTTTGGGACTCCAGAGCACGGCCTCAGTAGTTGTGGCACACGGGCCTACTTGTTGTGCGCCAAGTGGGTCTTCTTGGGCCAGGGATTGAGCCCATGTCCCCTGCACTGGTAGGTGGATTCCTCGCCATTGTATCACCACGGAAGTCCAGGATATTCTTAATTTTTGAGTTTTTGAACAAATTCCTAGCCTTTTCTAATAACCACTAAACAAAAAAACATCTGACATTGATTATGATTCTGTCCTCAAAATTTTTCTTTCTCATGTTCCTTGTCTCTTGCTGATTGTTGTCGAATGTGTAGGCACAGTAATTTTTTAATGGTAAATTTCTCTTTGCCCTTGAAGAATTCTTTTCTGAAGCATTCCATATGCATCTATAATACTAATCTTACCACTTTGGGTATTTTTTTATTATCTGTATTTTCACTTCTTATAATTGTATGTCTATCTTCCTAGGATTTCTAACACTTGTACTTCTTTTGCACTTATTGGATATGGTGGGTTTATAAAATATCTCAAAATTAAGCAGAAATACGAGGCTCATCATAGACTGAAGAATACTGAAAGACGCAAAGTAAAATGATTTATGGCAGTTTAACACTCTTTTGGTGGAGGACAGAGTTGATACATTATCTAGTAGTGTGGCATTGATCATTTTTGACTCCTGTTAAACTATTAATATAAAACTGTGGTCAAAAGTTTGATTGGTTTGAAAGTCACATGAAGGAACTTACTCATTTTAAATTTTAAAAAGACTTGTTCTTGTTGGAGCTATGTGAATATGTGTGTCCTTTACCCTGTCAGAACTGAGATGATTACTTACCTTGTTCTAACTATATGTGAAGGCCCAAACAACATGACAGTCAGTGCTGAATATGACTTAATGCTCTCCTTTGGTTGCAACTGCAGTTTATTACCTTGCCTCTTCCGGTTGCAGAATTCCTCATTACACAATTAATCTTTTATTAGTGAATGTGCATTTTTTTCTACTACTGTTGCTTCTCATTATTATATGATTTTACCAGGTTGTTAAAGTTACACCTTTGTGGGCCCTCTTCTTTTATCCTCCTTGCATAAACCTGCTTCAGTTTGCCATATAGCAGCTTCTTGAGATGTGTTAAACTATGTGTAATATTTAGTGTACTTTGCTATAAGAATTGTTTTGTATTATTAGGTGTTTATGGCTTAGTACCTTACTATTGTAACATCTTCCTATTAAATAATGAGAATAATACATGGTATCAGGAACATAACTCTTCAACAAGTTCAGTGTAATTTTGTGTTAGGTGGTAGAATTAGATCATTAGTTTGTCATGGCAGTGCCACATGCTGCTGTCAAGAAAGCATTATGTACCCAGTGTTTTTTATTTTTGGTGGGGTCAATAGAAAATACCTCTGTAAGTGGAATTTTCATGATGCATATAGCTCTGTGACCTCAATGTGCTAGTCATTTAATGCCATAATTCATTGTTGAAGAATCAGCTTATCAACATATTGCAAGTTAACTTGATTGTTTCAGGTAATTTTGAATTTAGAGAATATTTTTAAAGTTCAGTAGGAGAAGGCAATGGCACCCTACTCCAGTACTCTTGCCTGGAAAATCCCATGGACGGAGAGCCTGGTAGGCTGCAGTCCCTGGGGTTGTGAAGAGTTGGACACAACTGAGCGAATTCATTTCAGTTTTCACTTTCCTGCATTGGAGAAGGAAATGGCAACTCACTCCAGTGTTCTTGCCTGAAGAATCCCAGGGACAGGGGAGCCTGGTGGGCTGCCGTCTATGGGGTCACACAGAGTTGGACACGACTGAAGTGACTCAGCAGCAGCAGTATATATTTAACTTTTGTTTTTAGCTCATTATTTCAAATAATGTAAAGTGTTAATAGTGTAATAACCAAACATTAAACATGCATAGTACATATAAGAAAAGACCTTAGGAAACATCTTGTCCAGTCTCCAATGCCATATTTCCTTCTACAGTGTCCTGACAAATAGTCCAGCCTGCTGAGTCATTCAATTCACCCTTAACAGCCCTTTGAAATGCTGAATGGTTCCTGTTTCTACTTCTTCTTAATCTTGAGATAAAACCACATCTTTATGTTTCAAGCATATTGATTATATATTATTCCTTCTATGTGCCAAACCTTAAAACATTTGAAGATTGTTAATTGTATTGGCAAATTTGTTAAATATACCAAATTTTCTCTTCATTCATTATGTTATATGCTGGATACACTTATGAATGTTCACTATTTTTTTAAGAGTTTCCTCTCAATGTGACATCCTGCTTAGGATACTACCTAGATGATATGGTTATATACGGTACACTCTGTCTTCACTTGACTGTACACTAGGTGAGACAGGTATATATGTATGTATATATTGTGTATAGTATGTCTAGGCTTAAATACTGAAGTAATTTTAGGTCTGATGTTTCAGTTAACTGAGATTTGTTTTGCAGTTAGAATGACAGTTGACCCAACCTCATGTATGTCTAATTGAAGTTGTCATGTGTTCTCAAGGATAATTTCAATGAACATGGGATTTGTAAAAATCTGACAGATCCTACTGTAACTCAGCTAATGGGCAACATTATAATTTATGTATATAATTTATATATTGCTATGCAATATAGTTATTAATGAACTAATGTAGAAATGAGGGCAAATTATACTGTATTTTGTGAGAAATCATACTTTTGACAAAGGTTGGCATTATGTAATAAGTACCCACAGAATATTAACCTACTTACAATAAATACAATTAATAATGTACATAAAAGAATGAAATTAAGCTAATTTTCTATCAAAAAAAGAATTATTCATGAACAGAAAGTGGACAGCATAGATTTGATGACAGGAAGGTTGTATCTAATCTGAATTACTGAGTGACCTAGGAAGCTTGCTCAGAGGGATTACAGAATAATTATGTTAATATGCAATTATCACCTCATTTCTTCTGTAGTAACCTCAAGATGTAGTGTAGTGAGGGTGTTATAGCAAGTGCTGATAGTTTGCAAAAATACTGATGTTTGAGATTTCTGAGACAATAAGTCTAGCTTGAGGCATATAAGTGATGATCTGTCATCTTGAAGACAGATCTGACCTTTGTACTTTTTTTTAATGCTCTTAGTAGTATATAACTACAGGCAGTTATAGCTGTAGAACTCATTATGATTTCCTAGAACGTGAAATGTGTTTTATGTAGATTTAAAATTCCATTTGCAGCTTTTCATTAAGTGTGTGAATTTTTTAAATAGCAGTTTACAATTCAGTTAAAAGAAAAATTCTGTAGTTATATGATTACATGGAGGAGGACACAGTGATAGTACTTAAACATTTAATAAAAAGATTCTAATTGATACAGCAGTTTCATTGAAATTTAGAGAGGCCAAACAATATAACATTAATTTGTTTAATTTAGTAGTTTCTCTTTTTTAAACTTAATGAATAATGCCTACCTTCAGATATGTCCCTTCCTTTGTTATGTTGACATAAGCTGGTATTTGTAACTCTGTTATATGTATTTAACTATACAGAGATTGTTGAAAAATCTGTTTGAGAGTGTGTGAAATTAGTTTATAGGTCAAAAAATGTTTTCTTGCCTGGATTCTCCTCCATAAATGTCCTGAATGTAGGGAAATAATTTATGATGTCAAAATTCTGGATCAGTGCAACACATATTGATGATCCATTATTCTTTTTTGTATCTTAATGCAGTACTTTGAGTCTTGAATGCTGTTAAGAAAAAATGTGTCTTGAATGTATCTTTTCATTTCCAGAAATATATTCTGAAAATTAAGCCAGGAAAATTTTTTGTGGTTGCTAAAATACTAGCTTACTTATTCAGTTTCTTATAGCATATTTTTACACTGATGTGATAGATTTTTAATATTAATGTACTAATAAAATTTTTTTCTGAAAAAGAATGACTCCTCTGTTTTTGAGCAGAGATAGTCTATTGGAGACAAGTAAAGTGCATTTCACTATGTAGATGTAAAGGAAAACTTTGATTGTTAAAGACTTCATTTTATATTTTCACAATATTTAATTTTATCTTTTACTACATGTATTTTGTATGTTAAAAAATTTATTATACATATATACTCTGTTTTTGAGCAAAACACTTTGATATCTTCCAATTTATGGAAGCCCTTATAAAGCCATTCTAGTAATGAGAATGCAATCTCCAAGCCGACATGATATTCTCATAGTTTGTCACCCTGCTGTTCAGGGGGTACCAATGAAGTTGCTTTAAATGGGAAGCGTCTGTTCCATCTCTGAACCTCTAACACCAGAACAGATGGGTGGAACATGGAACATGGAAGGTTTTACCTCTGAGGTGGTAACAGTGAAGCCACTCATTAACACTGAATTTACCACTTTGTTAGCAACGTTGCTTCCTGTTGAGAAAAGCTAATATAGGCTTTCAGATTGACTGAGCATATATTTGTCTACCTCTGTGATTATAAGAAGTTGGAATAGAAAGTAAGTGTTTTACAGGCTAATTTTTTTTTTAATTTGTTGTCCATTCCTGATTTATGTGGTTGTTCTATTTGGGCGTTTTACTTTTTCTACTTAATAAGAAATATCATGAATGAGTAGTAGTATAGCATCATGATTTGCTTTCCTTTTCATTGACATTTGCACACTCCTTCCTAACACATGTGTATGTGCTGCCCATTTTTAACTTCTGTGTATGTGATGTGGAAACTCCTGCTGGGTGCTGCATTAGCACCATTTTGAGTGATATCATTGAATATGATCTTATTTGAAGTCTGCTTTTTATTACTGTGGAAATTTGCCAATCTCAAAACAGAATGCTAAGACCTATGAAGGCAGAAAAATAATTGTTGGTATAAGTGATAATGCCAAAGAAAGATATTTCTAGTATTTGTTGCATTAAAGAACATATCTTGTGGAAAGTATAAGGTCATATTTATAAGAGGTGCTTTAAGTTGTGAAATAAGAAAATACTTAGAAGCAGTTCTTTTATCCTTTAACTAGATTTAATGTTTTACAAAATATATACTTGGTACCATAAAATAAATTAGAAATAATAAACTTCATTGAAAATGCTTATATTTCTAAATAGCAATTAAAGCTCCTGCTGTTGTAAATAAAATTACTTGTTATACAAATAAGAATACTATAAAAGAGAAATGATAGACTTTATTCATCTGAGAGCAGGAACTGAACCCCTATTACTAGAGCAGTGTGTGGCACATAGTAGGGGCTCAATAAATATTTGTAGCATTAATAAATTATACTGAATACTAGGTGCAAAAGGAAAAGAAATATGGAATATTATGCCAGTACTTCAAATAATTAAATATGTGAGGTTGCCAAATAGCAGGTTTGTAAATTGCACTCGATGATTATTAGATATTTTGAAAGCCTTGCTATAACTGCTGAGTTAAGAAATCAGAAACTTGATGGAATTTCCAATATTTGAATGAGATAACCAAATTTCATAGGAAGAAAACTAGTTTTCAGAAACTTTTGAATTGATTTTGCAGTTGTGTTTTTATTCATTTACCACATTAGTGCTTTATTCAACAAATATTCCTGAGCACCTGTGCCAAGTATCTTGTTAGGTTCTAAGAGTTCACTATCCCTACCCTCAAAGAGCTTACATTCTTCCAAGGTAATGCCTATATAGTGTGGCCATTTCTAAGAGCAAAGTAACAGAGTACAAGGAAATTCTTAATAGTAGGGGCAGTATTTATAGCCATGGAATGTTTGTCTTCCAAACTTTCATAACTTTAAACTTCTTTTAAAATATTCTACTGTCCTCTCATAACAGTTAAATATATTATCAAAAATGTTTAGTACCTATGGCTGATTCTTGTTGATGTATGACAGAAAACCACAAAATTCTGTAAAGTAATTATCTTTCAATTAGAAAAAAATTTTTTAATGCCTAGAAAATATTATCTACATTTTATATGAAATAAACTGAAGAATTTACCATACATTTATGATGTTTTCTGGAGAAGGAAATGGCAACCCACTCCAGTACTCTTGCCTTGAAAATCCCATAGACGGAGGAGCTTGGTGCAGGCTACTGTTCATGGGGTCGCAAAGAATCGGGCACGACTGAGTGACTTCACTTCACTTCACTTCATGATGTTTTCAGATTAAAAACTTAGATCATTGCAGTAGACTGTCAGATCATAAAATGGGATAACTTCCTGTTAGGGAATGCCTTGAATTTGGGGACTCAAATTATGAAAGTTTAAGGAAACATAAAACTTGATTTTAACTTTATGAATTTAGAATGAAGGATCATTTACATAAGAATAGAATGAAACCCAGTGAATGAAGTGTTTTTTAAATTACCAGAATTTTAGGAGAATGTGAAATACTGAGGGCAGAACAGTCTTATTTTAAATTAAAAAAGACAGTTTCATACATTAGTCATTGTTGCTGATAGCACATAAGTACATTCAAGTAAACTTCTTTACTGATTGGTGTTTTGTTACCTTCCTCTGGAAATGGAGTTTTAAGTGACAAAAGTTTTACTTTTGTGTAATATGTAACACTTTACATTATTCTCTAGTGTAGAATGTCCATAATAAATTTACTTAGGTAAGATAATTTTCTTTTTATTAACAATCTCATATATAAGATTTTAGATTTTTTTTCAGTCTGCAGCATATTCATTTATTCAGCACATTCATTCATTGTGTGTGTCTCTGTGTGTGTTTATGTTGCTTTGCTCTACACATTTTGTATATATACAGTTTGGGGGATGTTGTTGCCTAACACAAAGGAAAAATTAACCTTGCAACACTAAAAATCTTTCAGTTTCGTAAAATGTTTCTTCATTCTTGAAAAATTATTACGGTCTTAATATAATGAGTAGAATTAAGCTACTAAAAATGTTATACTTTCAACTCTCCATGGGTTCTAAGGATAATCCTTCTTTCATGCAAATCTAAAATTTTTTTTTCCATTTTCTAGACTAAATGTGTTAAATGGGCTTACCAACAATATGGATGATTTGAAGATAAACACCGATGTTACTGGTGCTAAAGAAGAACTCCTAGATGACAACAGTTTTATATCAGACAAAGAGAGTGGAGTTCATAAACCAAAAGATTGTCAAGCATCATTTCAGAAAAACAATACATTCACTTTGCCTGAAGAACTGTCAAAGGACAAATCTGAAAAAGCCTTAAGTGGAGGCCAGTCTACTCTGTTTATACATGCTGGTGCTCCTACTGTTTCTAGTGAAAACTTTATCTTGCCTAAGGGAGCTGCTGTTAATGGACCAGTTTCACACTCCTCCTTAACTAAGACTTCCAATATGAATAAAGGCAGTGTTTCATTAACCACTGGACAGCCTGTGGATCAGCCCACAACAGAATCTTGTTCAGGTTTGAAGGTGGCAGCCGATCTTCAGCTGTCTACACCACAGAAAGCAAGTCAACATCAAGTTTTATTTTTATTATCAGATGTAGCACATGCTAAGAATCCAACCCATTCCATTAAAAAACTACCTACCTCTGCTTCAATTGGTTGTGACATTCAGAATTCAGTAGGGAGTGGTATAAAGTCAGATAGCACTTTAATAAATCAAGTAGAGGTGGGTGAGGATAGTGAAGATTTATTGGTAAAAAATGATTGTGTCAGTACATTAACAGGAATTTCCTCAGGTACAGATGAATTTAGGTCAGACAGTGATACAAACTGGGATCCCCAAAAAGAGTTCATTCAGTTTCTTATAACTAATGATGACACAGTAGATAAAGCTCCAGTTCACTCTAAAGTAGGTCTGGAAAAAAAGAGAAAGCGAAAAATGGATTAAGCAAGATAACTCGTTATACCGAAGATTGCTTTAGTGATTCTAACTGTGTACCCAATAAGTCAAAAATGCTAGAAGTAGACTTTATGGAACAGAATGAAGACGTGCAAGCAATAGACTCACGGACATATGCATTATCACAAGTGAAACCTGAATCAGCTGATGAAGACTTGGAATCTGTGGATACTTTTCAACATCTAATTTTTAATTCAGATAAGTGTGGAGAAGACAGTTCACCTGTTCATACTAGCACTTTTCTTTCAAATACCTTAAAAAAGAAATGTGAAGAAAGTGATTCTGAGTCACCTGTTACTTTCAGCACCGAAGAGCCATCATTCTACCCCTGTACAAAGTGCAATGTGAATTTTAGGGAGAAAAAGCATCTCCACAGGCATATGATGTATCATTTAGATGGGAATAGTCACTTTCGTCATCTTAACGTCCCAAGGCCATATGCTTGTAGAGAATGTGGACGGACATTTCGAGATCGTAACTCACTGCTAAAGCATATGATTATTCACCAAGAAAGAAGACAGAAATTGATGGAGGAAATACGTGAATTGAAAGAACTTCAGGATGAAGGAAGAAGTGCACGATTACAATGCCCTCAGTGTGTGTTTGGTACCAATTGCCCTAAAACATTTGTGCAACATGCTAAAACCCATGAAAAAGATAAAAGGTACTACTGCTGTGAAGAGTGTAACTTTATGGCAGTGACAGAAAATGAGCTGGAATGCCATCGAGGAATTGCCCATGGAGCAGTGGTAAAATGCCCTATTGTCAGTTCTGATGTAGTCCAGAGAAAAACACACAAAAAAACATTCATGAAAGACCCCATTATAGGATCATCCAAAAAATCGGCTACCTATATATGTAAGATGTGTCCTTTTACTACTTCAGTCAGGAGTATTTTTAAAAAACACATGGAGTACTTGCATTCATCATCATGCATTGATTCATTTGGCAGTCCTCTTGGGCTTGATAAAAGAAAAAGTGACATAATTGAAGAACCTATAGACACTGTAGTCCTAAACCATTAAGTAAACAACAGTCAACAACATTTCCAAAGAACTCTGCTTTAAAACAAGATGTAAAGCGAACATTTGGATCATCCTCACAATCAAGTAATTTTTCAAAATTCCATAAACGGCCACACAGAATACAAAAGGCTCGGAAAAGCATTGCCCAGTCAAGTGTAAATGTGTGCAATCAAAACAGTTCTCCTCACAAGACTGTTATGATTAAAAGCAGCATTGACCAAAAACCTAAGTATTTCCATCAGACAGCAAAAGAAAAATCTAATGCCAAGGCAAATAGCAACTATTTATATAGACATAAATATGAAAACTACAGAATGATCAAAAAATCAGGTGAATCATATCCTCTGCATTTCAAAAAAGAGGAAGCTAGTTCATTAAATTCTTTACATCTGTTTTCATCGAGTAATTCTCACAACAATAGTTTTATTTCAGACCCTCATAACTCTGACACCAAAAGGCCAGAAAGCTTCAAAGACCACAGGCGTGTAGCTGTAAAGAGAGTAGTTAAGGAATCTAAGAAGGAAAGTTCTGTTGGAGGAGAAGACTTGGATAGCTATCCAGATTTCTTGCATAAGATGACCGTTGTTGTTTTGCAAAAACTTAATTCTACTGAAAAGAAAGATAGCTATGAAACAGAAGATGAAAGTTCCTGGGACAATGTTGAGCTAGGTGACTACACTACACAGACTATAGAAGATGAAACTTATCATGATATTAATCAAGAACATGTAAACTTATTCCCTCTATTTAAAAGCAAGGTGGAAGGTCAGCAGTCTGGAGAAGATTCTACACTTAGTTATGATCAGAATGATGGCTTTTATTTTGAATATTATGAAGATGGTGGAACTAATAACTTTTTGCACGAGATTCATGATCCTCAGCATTTAGAAAATGCAGAAACTGCATTGTCAAAGCATAGTTCTGTTTTTCACTGGACTGATTTGTCTCTTGAGAAGAAATCGTGTCCTTACTGCCCAGCAACATTTGAAACAGGTGTTGGGTTGCAAATCATGTCAGGGGACATCTTCACAGAGCAGGATTAAGCTATGAAGCCCGCCATGTTGTATCACCAGAACAAATAGCCACAAGTGACAAAATGCAACATTTCAAAAGAACTGGCACAGGAACACCTGTTAAGCGAGTTAGAAAAGGTAAGTTTTCACGTGGATAATTTGGGCTAGTATATCCATATTCAAATTCAAAGAATTTGAAGGTTTTGCACAAATTTGGCCTTCATTAGAATCACATAATTTCATATTTCAGAGTTAATTTGTTTTGAGGAGTTCAATTTATAAAAAAATTCTGATATTACTCTTAAAAAATTTTTTTTAGCTATAGAGAAGTCCGAAACCACTTCTGAACACACTTGTCAGCTCTGTGGTGGTTGGTTTGATACTAAAATTGGATTATCAAATCATGTTAGAGGCCACCTGAAAAGACTTGGAAAGACCAAGTGGGATGCTCACAAATCTCCAATCTGTGTTCTGAATGAGATGATGCAAAATGAAGAAAAATATGAAAAAATCTTAAAGGCGTTGAACAGTCGTCGTATTATTCCTCGACCATTTGTAGCTCAAAAACTTGCATCAAGTGATGACTTTCTATCTCAAAATGTTATACCTCTTGAAGCATACCGTAATGGCCTAAAGACTGAAGCTTTATCAGTGTCTGCATCAGAGGAAGAAGGGCTGAGTTTCTTAAATGAATATGATGAAACTAAGCCAGAACTGCCCAGTGGAAAAAAGAATCAGTCTCTTACACTGATAGAACTGCTTAAAAATAAAAGGATGGGAGAAGAAAAGAATTCTTCTGTTTCTCCTCAAAAGATCCATAATCAAACTGCAAGAAAGAGGTTTGTTCAGAAATGTGTTCTTCCACTAAATGAAGATAGTCCATTGATGTATCAACCACAAAAAATGGACTTCACTATGCACTCAGGTAAGAGGACATTTATGACTATCTTACATAATTTAAACACAATTATGTTTACCTTAGTGGAACATGTATAGAAAATACTTTTTCAGAACCTTTATTTAAGCTGCTTTTTTGCAGAGCAGAGATTGGTTACACTGTTATTTCTATATAAATCATCAGTTGATGTTCGTCAGCATTGGAGTCTCTGTGCCTCATTTCTTGGTCACAGTGCAAGGTGAGAACAAAAGCAAAAACACACAAAAAACTGATCTATAAAAATAAAATTTGTCATGGACGGGTGATGGTTCTTTGGATGGGAGGTTGACATTGTTCAGAAGCATAGTGTTACTGAAAAGGCTGTCATATTTTTGCCAGTGCTCCAGAGTGAATTTGTTTTCAAGATTGTAGTTGTCCAGGTTTTCCTCCTGCATAGGTCAAACAAACAGAATGGATTGGTGTTTGTTGTGTGTTGCCATTAACCCAAAGAAACTTCCTCCCTCTCTAATTTCTCATTGTATTGTGAGATAGTTTGGTTTTGGAGGACTATTGTGAGTATAAAACATTTATTTGGGATTTTAGATTTTACAACATGTTCTATTTGAACAGAACAGATGGTTTAACCTAATGGTTGTGCACCCATAGTTTTTCCTTTTCAAAGGAATATTTTGTATGAGTTGGCAAATGATGTGGCAGATAAAGTTGCCAAGCTTTATTTGGTATTGCTAAGTCTGGTTTTAGACTAGAGAAATGTCGTGTCTGTATAGGTTTCTTTTGGATGTTAACAATGCTGAAGATTAGTTTAGATGATACCATAATTTTAGCCCTAGGTTGAAGGTAAAAGTAACTTGTCAGTGAATTAATAAATGAATAAAATTACTATAATGTTGGTTTGTTTACTTTGGGCAGACATTGGGATATTCTAAATATTTGTAATGCAGATTTGATTTGAGGAAAGATTGTCTTGTAAGTGGTCTGAAAAACAATTTATCTCCTATGGGCTTCTGGTTAATAGGGATCTTTCTTTTGTACAAAGAGAGTCTTTCAAAGCTAATATTTCAGAATTTTTCAGAGGGATAAAATGTAAGCAAGATGTGGCAGTTATGTTGGCCAAGGTGTAGTACACTTCAGAGAGGGAAAGTGTATCTGTGGCTATCAAAATAATGTTGAAAAAAACAAGTTGAGATGTGTTGGGGGCGTGAGGGCTGTCTGAGAAGACAGGAGTTTCTTATTGTTTCAACATGTTTTCTTTACTGTGATGACTGAGATGTGAGCTTGTTGATCATTTATTTAGCACAAAGATTTTAGGAAAAAACTTCAGATCATTAACTTTCATTATTGATTGCGCATTCAGAGTAATGAACATAAAATGCCCTGAATAAAATGTTGTGTCTAACAGCTGTTCAGTGGTGTGTTTTACCACCTTTTCTCCCAGCCTTCATCAGAAAGCCTAATTTAGTATTGAGCCTTTTACGGTTTTGTGGGTAAAACACTTTAATTACCACTTTGTCAACTAGACTTTTTAATTTTTTTTTTATTGATAATGTTGTAAACTTTGAAACTTCTCAACAGAACTGTGCAATTCAAATCACAGGATTGTATTTTAGGTTCAGGAAATGATCTGCGTAACACAGAAATCTGCAAGAAAGTGATAATAGGTATTAAATCCAAAGATACTCAAGGGTTCAAGACAACTCCTCTTCTCCCTTTCCAAAAGAGCATGGGTTGCCTCTAAATACTAACTACAAACTAATAATAGTTAACTTAATTTCCCCTCCATATCTTAAGCTAATTCAATGAACGTTTTTTAAAACCATCTTTATTGTGGTACTTTTCTTCACGCTTTTACCTAAGAAAATTTCACTTTTTGAAGTGAGAACTGGATTATAGTTTTCTTTTGAATGATAGGTATGCCTGTGAAGCTTAGAACATGTGTGCATTGCAATACGACGTTTACAAGTGCTGTTAGCCTGTCCAACCACTTACGCGCTTATGCACGAAAGAAGAGTGCTGGACTTTTGACTGGTACAGGTATGTTTGAACAGATAACACAGCAAGTCTGTTTGATACAATACACTTTTTTTTCCTCACCAGACTGGTGCTAGTTCAGATGATATTTATAGCTTTCTTTTGTAAGCAGCAGTTTAGTCTGAACACACTTAAATTTCAGCAACTTGTAAACTATTGGATATAATTTTAATTAAGTTATTCTTTTTTCATTTAGCTCTTATTGGCTTGATTTGAGGAAAAAGTAACCCAATAGAGGTGTGGAAACTTTTGAGTCTACATTATTTTTATTGATTTTTAAATTATACTATTTTTACGTTTATTATTGTTAGTAGATTCTAGTAAGACACCTCTCTTTGGTAAAAAAGAATTCTAGCTTAGGGAAATGCTTTATTTGGCAAGGAAATTGTAGTGAAATTTCAGATACGTAGCTAGATTAGAAAAATAAGCAGATGAACAAGTCTTCATTAGTCTATAGATCAACTTTTTGAAGGGGCTAGCATTAATAATGGCCTGTGTTTATGACTGAATAGATTTTTCATTTAATGCCCCTAAGCTATATTTTGCATTCATAAATATAGCTATGCACATAAATGTTACTATGCACATTTCTGTGTTATTTTTGGTTGGTTAGCCCAACCTTGCAGATACCTTTTCATATGGCTAGCTTGTGAAAATTTTATTAGCTTACTCATATGTAATACTGCTTCTTAAATCCTATGGAATGCCTTGCTCATTTTGTTTTTAGCCTTTCAAGCAACCTTGCTTTAGCAAACTCCATCTCTCTGACATCTTAAAATACTCTCTTTTCTAAATAGATCTACATAAATCCTTTTGCCTAAAAATCTCTTTCCAGTCTTTTTGTTTCCCTTGCTCTTTAGATCACTGCCTTCTGCTTTCTTCTAGTTGTTTATCCAGCTTTTTTATTCTTCCTCATGTCTTCCTGTGGCTTACATTCAGTATGTTCTTGCCACCAAAGAAGCACTTGTAGTCACATTAGTGTCTTTCTTCTGCTTCTTTGCTTTATCCTGACTTAATATATCACTGACTTGGGGTGACTACTGACCATTTATATTAAAAGGAGGGAAGTAGAGTGAGCTTTACTGGATTAGTCCTCCTACTGTGACATTTTAGTTACTTCTAGCTTCATCAGTCTTGAAAGGTGATTGCAGACTTAGAGGCAGGGGACAGTGGAAATAAGAGGCTGTAGAAGCAGGAAATCATTATTATCATAGCCACTAATTTATATTAAACACTTCTATGCATTAGACACTATGCTGCATGCAACTTACATGCATAACATTTAATCTTCACAACCACCATTTTAGTTGTACGTGTTATAATGATCTGTATTTTATAGGAAACTAGAGCTTTAGAGAACTTAAGCAAGTTGTCCAAAACTTACATAGCTAATAGCAGACGAAATTTCAGTCAAGGCTGTGTTATCCCGAGGCCTTTGTTTTTAATCACTGTTACTTATCACATACAGAGTGACAGCAATGGAAAATCCTAAAAGTGAAGTTGGGTTCAAGGTGAGGAGCATTCTGGTGAAGAGTAATTAGAAAGAGGAGGGAGAGTAGTTCCCTGATGGCCTAATGGTTAGGAGTCTGGGCTTCACAGCCATAACTCAGGTTCAGTTCTTGGTTGAAGAACTGAGATCCTGCAAGCTGCATGATGTGATCAAGAAAGAAAGGAAAAAAAGAAAGAGAGAACATGCAATCTAATATAGGCCTAGCCCAAGAAATGAGTTAGGCCTGCATTAGGATTTCAGAAGACTTTAGAAAATGTTCCATTCTGACTATTTGGGCACATTACATAAATATTCACTTGCGAGGGGGGGGATCTCCCCAGTCTAGATTTTGTAGTCCATTAAAAAATGCCTTTATCTCATCTGAAAATCCTTCAGAACATAGTATTAATTGCTAATAAATAACTGATCATAACCTTCCACTGACCGAGGGTGCATTCTGACGAATACTTTTATCATCTAAAAAATTTCATTACTTGGGAAAAAAGTAATACAAGATGAATGGGGATACATTTTTGTGGGCATCAAGAAAGGGGATGCTATGTTTAAATGTTATTAAATACTAACCAAAATATCTATCAGAAATGTTAAAAATATAAAAGTGTGTATTAGGCAGTCCTAGGGCAAAGAGAGGAGAAGGCAATGGCACCCCACTCCAGTACTCTTGCTGGAAAATCCCATGGGTGGAGGAGCCTGGTAGGCTGCAGTCCATGGGGTCCTGAAGAGTCGGACATGACTGAGCGACTTCACTTTCACTTTTCACTTTCATGCATTGGAGAAAGAAATGGCAACCCACTCCAGTGTTCTTGCCTGGAGAATCCCAGGGACAGGGGAGCCTGGTGGTCTGCCGTCTATGGGGTTGCACAGAGTCGGACACGACTGAAGTGACTTAGCAGCAGCAGCAGGGCAAAGAGAAGGGAAATGAAAAGATGAAGAAAGGTGGTATTTTCCACAGCCCTCATCCACTTTTAAGAAATATAAAAATCGCATGGTCCCTTGGAAATTCTGAAACATTTCCCCTGCTTTTAAAAATTGTGACCAGTAGAGCTACATAGAAGATATTTTTGCTGCTTATTCATGCCAGTAAGAAGTTTTTATTAGCTTTATTAATGTTTTTTGTTTTCTAAGTGGAGAATTCTGTATTATATTTATAAACTCCACGTATCTATTCTCTTCTTCCATATCATTTTCACTGGTATCAAATTATGGTCCCAGCCTATTATCCTGGAGGGTTCCACTGAGTTATTATAAGACATTCATGAATTCATATGAGTAAAAGGCATTATTTTTTAAGAGTACGTAGGTGCTGTTTTGAGGAATAAACTACAGAATGCTTTTTTTTTTTAAATTTACCTTAATTCAGGTATATCACAAAACTGAAACAATGTAAAGGGAAAATAAGTAGAACTGAAACTTCTATTATCCTAGTCCAAGCAGATTTGATTGATGTGTATTTTTAATTATGTGGCCTACTTTGGAAGAAAACCCATAGATCCCTGATGAAATGATCAAGGCATGCTTTGATTCCTGTAGTAGAATAAACTCCCAAGCCTTCTTAGAAGCCACCAGCTCCTGGCCTTGTCTCTGGGAACTGGTGGCTTTTTGAGAAAGAGAAATATTCCAGCTATCCTGAAGAGAATGAAAAGGATGCTCCTCTGTTTCTCAAATATTTATTTACTGATGACTCAAAACTTCTAATGTGATAGTTCTCTATTCTTTTGGGGAGGTGGTTATTGACATTTTTGAGACTTCACTATGACCCTCATCCCAGAAACATGTACTTTATCATCCATAGATAAAATATTTTGTATATGTAGGCTTTATATATAGATGATAACCATTGAAGGTTTTCATCCATAGGTCCTTCCTCTGGTAAAAACTAAGAAAGAGGAGATGCCAACTAAAAATGAAGTGGAAAGAATACAGAACTGGGGGAATCTGGAGCCCTAAGAAATCTGTGTGTGTGTGTGTGTAACAGTTACAAGATGCCAGAATTATGCAACATCAAACTCATTTCAATGATCACAGATATAAATCCTAATGTAAGTGAAAGGGAATAATGAAGAAGGTAGGAAAATTTGGAAATTAAGGACATGGAAGAGGTAGGCATACTTGGAACAGAGTTCAGTTGTCAAAAAAGAGTAAACTTCACAGATTTAAATTTTGCCCAGAACCGACCTAGTTTATCATCCATTGGGCAGGTTCAAATAAATTGTTAATGATTTCCATGTGCCTTCAGTTGTGGATAATCATCCATGAAGCTGTTTTACTGTTTTTTAGTGGATTTTTATCTAAAGAGGCTGTTTCTAAAGGGTTACTTTATATCCTACATTACTTTAAATTCAAGATATACTTCTTATTCAAGAATTTTTTTCCAGTTAATAATAGACTATACTATTGTTGGTAGACTTCTTTTTCAGGTTTTGTTCTCTATAGATTGTTTTACATGTCCGTACAGATTTTTTTCCAGGTTGATTCTTTGTATAGTCTAATAAGAACATTATTAATTTTCATTAAAAATTAAAAATTTCATGCAATTTATTTTAAATGGTTTTGGACTTTTACTTTATTGGATTTTTTGTTTAATATTCTTTTAATTAGTTAAATGGTATTTTTTGTACTGGCAGTATTTGAGACGGTATATTTACTAAGCTACTAACAGAGTGACTGAGTAATAGTGCCTCTTTCACGTTCATAAGTGTACTGGATTGCCAATAAATTATAGGGTCACTCTGGTTATTAAAATTTTTTACTATTTGAAGTTATTCAAGATTAAGTGAATTGTGTCAACTTAATCTGCATTTGGAAATAAAATATTTTGACGTCAAAGTAAAAGTGAATTTTTGACAGATCAAGAAAGGAAAATAATTGGAGTTCAGATAGAATGTTGTGAAAGGAAATATACCTAAGATGAATGCATGTTTGTATGATGCTTTTCTGTGGTAACAGCAATCTGTCATCTCCTAAAAAGAAGAAAACATAACAGTGGTATTCAGTATTTTTATTGGAATTCCATTTTACATCTTGACCCTGTATATTTATACATTTATATATTCATACATATATACACTTGTTCACTCATTTACTCATCTGAATTGAGTATGATGTACTCTGATATTTTCTGTTGTATTCTTTCTTATTAAAAATTAATACTGGTCATGACCTAGTGAATTGATTTCTACCCAGTGAGAAGCCACTACCCACAGACTGAAAACACTTCCCTTAAGTGTCTCATTTAGAAACTAATACTGATTAGAATCAACAATAATGGTAATTTGGAAATCATAACACTCCTCTGTGGCAGCAAGTGAATTTTCTTTACTCCTAGTCAAATGTTTATCTGTAGATCATGTTTTTTAATCATCTTCTCACCTTTAGCATTTAAAGTATTAATAAATTGGGAATTTCTAGATACTTAAAATTAATGCAAGAAAAATAGTTTTACATATGCAGATATTTGGGAGGAAAGCTTCATTTCATTATCTTCAGAATACTTCCCATGATAACATTTTGAAAATAAAGCATGATTGTTGCTGTTCTACAACAACAGGCTCATCATTATAACTAAAGAATCACTTTTCCAATGAGAAAAAAAAACTTGAATTTGTACTCCGTCCTTTCAGTCAATACCACTAATGTAATGTATCTACATTCTTTTTTAGTAAAGTCACTTTTATTTTTCATGCCATCCACTTTTAAGCAAACCAGTGGATTGTATGTTACTTTATGTTCTGAGGAGTTCAAGTTCTCTAGTCTAGGCCTCCTTTCAAGGGGAGCTGGGAATTAAATTGAGTTTGTTTTTCCTTGCTGCCTTTACTGTTTGTTTCATTGTTAGATAGAGCCTCAAAAAGAAAGAAAAAGAAAAAAAGAAAAGATAGCTCATGCTGGTATATTTCTTATAATGTTTAATATGGGTAAGAAAAATAAAATCAGCAGTCATATTCATTCAAAAAAATTTTAGTCATTAACTGTTGTACCAGGACTGTGCTAACTCTGAAGCTATAAAGAACTTGCACTCCAACTGCAGAAACTTAATGATGGTGATCTGGTAGGAGAAGGACAAATAACATGGTTACAGAAGGCTTTGTAAGGTTTCAGCTAGACCCTAAGTGTAAAGGCTGAGTAGCTTGAGGAAGAAGAGGTGAAGTGTAGGACATTGCAGGTGGAGAGAACAACATAGTATGGGATAAAGGGATGGAATTTGGAATTCAGGAGTTTTCCTTTTGGGAGAATTAGTTATAGGTGTTTGGGAAGATGATAATGCCAGAAGGGTGGGGTTTGATACTTTGAGTGCTTGCTAAAAATGTTAAGAAGTCACTGAAGGATATTTTAAATAAGGAAATAACATGTTCCAATTTCTGTTTTAAAAAGGTGTTCCATGACACTGAAAAGGGTTTCTGTAATTTCCTGGCTATAATTTATCTCTGTGGTACTACTCTTCATTAAGGGTATATATCTGTATATTTGTCTGCACAGTAATGTATGATTTATTTAGGATTAGCCACATAGTAAATTGTTCAAGTTGAGTAAATTTTCTAGGTAATGGAAGACTAGTGTCAAAGTTGATTTCATCCTAGCCATTTGGCGATGGTAGTGTTTCTAAACTGTTATTCTTATTTCAGCCTGAGTATAATTTAATTATTTGACTATTTAGAGTCACCTTAACGAATGCTAATTGTTCCATATGCCAGCAAAAATTGGGCTATTTGCCCACAATACGAAAAGGTGATTGGCTGATTTATTCACTAATTGAATTACATTTTCTTCAAGGTGGTTTGTGTACTAAAGAGATAAATTGGATGTTACAGTATGATATAAGCAAAACACATGTTAAGTGCCAAGTTATAAGTGTACATGAAATACTTCAGGAAGTTCAGATGAAGAAGTTCCTTTCAACTAAACTAGGGCCAAGCAAGGCTTTTGGAAATAGCATCTGATTTGGACCTTGAAAGATTGTTAACTGAAATGGTAATTGGAGTCGGAGAAGGAAGAAGCATACCTGAGAAGCAGCAACTTGGAACTGTGTGAGACGTTTATTGAAAATACTGAGAAGCAGGAGAAAAGGGAATAGAGTTGGACAGGTAAAGGACATAGAATGCTATTAATAGAATGCTAACCCATAGTGTTGGAATTAGTTTTGTTGAGCAGCCAGTAAAGACTTTTTTAAATGAATTTGTGTGAAACTTTTGAAATTCCTTTTTAAATAAAAATTAAAGGATTTGGTGGGGAAGTGGAGAAATTGTAGATTAGTTCATTTTAAAAGTCCTGATTCAGGATCATGGCAGTTAGAATATAAAGGAGGAATAAAAATGCATGGATAAGATTGTGGAATTTAATTAAGTAGAATTTGGCAGATTATTTAGAGGTAGAAGAATAAGAGGAAAGATGGAGATGGCTCAGAGTTTTAAGCTTTGTTATTGAGAAGATGGTTATACCAGTACAGTTAATAAATCTGCTACTGGGGTGTTTGGTAAGAGAAGGATAACCTTCATTACTCCTCTGGCCATCATTTATCTAGCAACACATCATTATCTAGCTGTCTACTGTTAACAAAGCAAACATTCACACTTAACTGAATCAGTACATTTGTTTTTAGGAGAACGGAGCCTAAGAGTTTTATATTATCATAGCATAAAATGGGAGCCTGGTGGGCTGCCGTCTATGGGGTTGCACAGAGTTGGACACGACTGAAGCGACTTAGCAGCAGCAGCAGCATAAAATATTTCTATTTTATGATGCCTGCTTTTTTACTGGTCATAGGTTATATAGTTTAGGGATCTATTTGATTGATAATCTTTTTTGACCAATATCTTGTTTTTCATAAAAGTCCTAACTAGTCTCCTAGCATTTCTGTCAGTTCTGTGGCTTACTCATTTTCTGAGTTTTGATTTTTCTTAACAGTTGACTTAATCTGGATCTGACAGTTTTTATGTTTGAATTTTTTAACTTGTCTGATATCTTTATAACCTCAGTTCTCGTGTTGTGTTTGCTATGATTTCTATTCTAACATAAATCTCTTGAATGCTGTTTATAATATGAATATGAATTAAAATGTAGAAGATTTTATAATAACACTGTATATTCCTGGCCAGACCTAAACTGTACATAAATCTACTTTAAGTTGCTTTATGGAAATAGTAAAATAGTACACAGATTTTCTTTTGGAGGTTAGAGCAAGAAGATGGCTTGTTGAGGCTGGTGGTCCCTCACTAAAGTAAGAAGTGGAAAAGTGAGATTTTCTGTTTCTTTGTTGTGTCTAAAGTTTGAGGAATAAGGTTAATTCTTGCTGTCCAGCACTTAAAGTGTGTTTAATTGTGGCCTTAGCTAGAAGTTAGCTAAACCAGAAATTACCTAGTCAACACTGTGTTTGATAATAGTTTAGATTTTGGCTGGAGTGTAAAAAATACTTCAAAATGATAAAGAGCTAAAAGATCTATTGAGATTGTGGATTTGTGACATTTAGATTTACCATTATAATTATTCTGAGCTCTATGTTGAACGTGATTATAGTAAAAATAATTTAACAAAGTTTTAATAAGGTCATTTCCTTACTTAACTAATTTTTACAGGAACAATCACTTAATTCCTTCCAATAAATGTGAAATGATAATTTGGAAATACTGACACTTTTAGAGACCAGGGAATGGGATTGTATTCAAGTGATTCTAAATGTGATTTAGAACAGATTTGTCATTATATATTTTAATGTTTATTCTAATTTTAGGTATATCTTAGTCTTCGATAAGAGATTGATATTTAGTGCCTATTGTGTTTAGTAAAACAGCATGTCACTCCAACCTCCTTAAAGAGTAATTTTAAGGTTTTTTTCTTATCTTTTACACAGAGAGGTAAAATAGATTTGCTTTCCTGTTTACTCTTAACTAAACAATAAACAATTTGTACCTGGGGTATTATTAGCTTTTAGCTTTTTGCAACCTAGAAAGACTAGTCTGCCTGCAATTTCTGTCTATAAAAATGTGTGATAAAGTTTCATATTTATGTTTAGCTTTCCCCTTTGCACTAATAATACTCAAATATTATTTTACTAGTCATTCCCTCTACTTTGAAATAGCAGAGGTTTTTAGATACTGAATATATGTACTTTTCCTAGTCCCAAGTAGATAACTTCTCTTGAACCAAGCACATAAGGCTGTTTCTACCATTAATATTAATACAGCCTCTTAAACTTTGTAGGGCAAACTCAAGCCACTTGAATCCTCTAGACTGATACTAAGCCATAAACTTGAAGGAAAGGAAATCTGTTTTCAAATATTTTTCACTTCATCCTCTTCCAAGTAAAATGTTAAATCATGTAGTACCTAATTAACTTTGCCATAATTGCTCTGTGATCCCAGGTTAGTTCCTGTTTTTCATTATTGAGAATGGAAACTTTAAAAATTAATGGAAGTAACTTAGGGCACTAAAAATAAATCCAGTTTTGGAGTGAAAATATCAAGGGAAAATGATGGTGAAAATATACTTCTGAGGTTGCTAGTTGTGAATTATATATGTTTAATTCCAATTGGAAGGGGAACATTGCTTTTATAACAATGAACTACTTAAACTTCTTTATATGTACGTTTTGGGAATAATGACTGGTTTGTTTATGGCAGTGGTTTAGTTATGGTTTGTTTTTGGTAGGTAGGACCAAAGAGTTGGTGTTGGGAGTAGGGAAGTCCTTTCCATTTTTAATGGGCTACAGAGAGTGGGATTTAACAGTTTTTCTCTTAATAGGTTTTTTTTTTTTTTTTTTTTTTTTATGGGCCAAGAGATCAAGAGGTGGAACTGAGGTCAGCCTTTCTCATTTGGGGTAGTTGCTACTAGGATCTAGAACTGGCTACATAATTTGCAAGATACAGTGCAAAATGAAATTATAGTACCTCATGTTCAGAAATTATTAGGAATATCCAGCCTGGAACAACAGAGCACTAAACCATGTTTGGGATGCTGTGTGACTGTACAAGTTGTATACCCACGAAGTCTGTCTTATAAGTACTTTTTGCAAAGAGAAAAATGTATACTGAAGAAAAAAGAATTTAGGTTCTCAACAAATGATTTCCCCAAACCCACATCCCTGTTTTATACAAGCTAACATGTTTCTCTTCACCCCCTTAGTTGGGGCTGAGGAGAAGAAAACGCTGTTTGCACAGTCTTTTGTGTGCTTGAGGCTTATGGGCCTTGAAGGATAATGGCAGCAACTAGAATTGAGTTTGTTTATCCGTCTCACACCTCTGCACCTCTTGGAACATAGGTATCTTCTTCCCACATCACCACTGGCATTATCTCCATCATCAGCTTGTTAATGGTACTAGGAATGTTGACTTACCTGTTCATGTCATTTTAATCCCTGCTGTTTTCCTGAGTGAGCTCATAGCTACCATTGGCCTGCCCACCTTATACAGGTCAACTAGATGGAGAAGAAATTTTCTTTAAAAGGGATATGTGTGTGTGTGTGTGTGTGTGTGTGTACACACACACTCTAGAATGCCTCTTATTCTGGATATGTGTAACGTGGCCCTTGTATTAGGTATGACTTTACCCTAAATATGGCAACAATCAGGTAGGAACAAAACAGATGAAATAGGGCTTTTGACTAAATGGGTAGGGAAGGATGATAGCAGATAAAAATATTTTGGTGATGAATGTTAATTTAGTTACAATGTTAGTTCTTTACCATAGAGGCTTCAGATGTTTCTAAGGGAAAAACTTCATTCTTTGAGGTCATTTGTGTAGTGAATTAAAAAGAAAATGAAATTCATTGAAGCAGTTATGTATATAATGGGCAGAAAGGCGGAAGTGGCAAAAGGACTTATGTTAGAACCCAAAGTAAATTACTTTTCTTCTTGTATAAAGCTAATGTCTCAGAAAGCAGGCTTGAATTTATCATATCATTTATTGATTTGCTTTTCACTGATCCAGTTTAGTTCTTTAGACACACTGTTGTGTTTTGTAGTATAGCAGTTGGGTGTTCTTTTTGAGGGCTCATAGTCTGTTGTATTTCTGTCTCATTCCTATCTATCAAAACAGCTAGCTGTTTTACTGAAAGGTGTATTCTAAAAAATATTTATATGACCTTACCGCTCAACTCAATTTATTCTTCTTACAAATAGAATATTACTACCAGTAGCAATGTGGATCCTTTATAAATCAGATAACTGTAAAGTTTTTTTTTACAGTCTAATGGTTAAAATTGATCACTTCAAACATTATCTGCCACCCTAAATAGGAAGATTTGAGTGATTGGGTTTATTCATTTCTGAAGAAGCAGTTATACCCAAGGAGAAAATAATTAAGAATTTCCAAAACTAATTTAGTATTTTTTGTAAATTTCAAGTATACAAACAATGCTAGATTTAAAATACTTTGAAACAGAAAAACGGTATATGTCTGGTTTGGTTTTTGACAATAACAAATAAGGGCAAATAAAATTGTAAAGAAAGCCTTTGTATTAATATAACATTATCTATTTGGCAGATTATTCATATAAATAACTTAAATAAACTTTTAGTTTGTCAGAAATATTGATGAGCCCCATTATACTAAAACTGACTTCTGTTAGTGATGTTGTTTTTAATGTTCTAATGATTTCTGGTATAGTCCAGAATGAAATGGCTTTTCCCTTGAGGTAATAAAATCTGTTTTGAGAACATTTGTGTAATTGTCTTGTTTGTATATCATCTTTTTCATTTAGTGAAACATTTTGTGTTAATCATCTTTTTAATGTAGAGATTACCATATAGATGTCCCTTTTGTGTGCATATTTATAATATGTTAAATATTCTTACACATTTTTCTAAAATTTTGGGCAGTATTGTAGGGGTAACAGTTGGGTGTTGTTATTAGAAAAAAATATTCCTGTTAAATGTTTCATATTTTATGTTCTAACATAAGTGGCATTTCAGGGGATAAGAAATTTTAAAGTGATGATGGAGATATTAAGATAATAGAGATATTTAGGTGTAATTACCAGAGACCTCTGGTTTTTAACATTTTAACTTTATGGACAAGTTTCCAAGGATTCTCAATACTTGCTATTCCCTAAACTTACTTAGAACTCTTAAGTACTAGAGATTCTCAATCATGTGCTGACAGAGTTGTCCTACTTTCCAAAGTCATAATACCTTCAAATATTAATTACAACAAAAACTATGGTATTCTTATTTAAAATTTGGATCTGATCATTCATAAGACAGCTTAAACTTCAGAGTTTCTAGAATTCATATAATATCAAAAGTCAGAAAAATTCTTGTTTCCCTCTGTTAAAGTAAAAAACATTTCTACACCTCTGAGTAAATATTTCCAATTCCATTTTTTTAAAGTATCACAGCATCTAAATATGATTTAAATGTTTTATAACTGACTGGTATATCATTCTTTTACATACTTCCCTATCACCCTCTGTCCCTCTCCCTCAATTTGCTTTACACACCTAACATGGCACTCTGTGAACAAATATTTAAAGGATGGTTACAATATATTTTATTTGTATCCTACAGTAATTTGTTTATAATTTAGAAGAAACTTGAATACAATGTGGCAACTTTGACAACCCAGGAAGCTCATCAAAGATTCTGTCTGTAATCTCATGATACACCAAACGGTTCCCCTGTTCATGTAACAGAGACAGGGATTGTGTGTGGTTTACCTTATAGATAAGAAAAGAAGAGCTGACATCTAGTAGCATTTAACCCTTTTTGAGTTCCTTAAACTCTTGTATGAATTTCTTTGAAATTCAACTAAATTCAAAATGCTCACCAAAGCAACTAGGAAGAAGAATGTGTTGATTAGAGAGTATGTGTTACCTCATTCTTTCTACTGGTTGTGAAGAACCTAGTTTCTACATACAAGCTAGACTGGCAAGTGAAGAAAAGTGTGACTGCTAGCAACGGTTCATTTAAACAAATGATGCAGAAGTGTTCTACAGGAAATATAGTATATATTACACAGTGGTAGAACAAATTTCTGTTCATAGGCTGTTTAAATGTCAAAGGTTAAACTACTGGGTTTTTCTTTATTTGTTGTTGCAGAAGTATTCATTGAGTTCCTACCATGTGCCAGGCTCTTGTATGAGCTAACTAATGAAAACCTTGTAAGATTTTTCTGTTCCAGATTTTGGTGGTTTAGCTTTGAAGCAGCCATTCTTAAATACATAACTTGAATTCCTGTAGTTCTTTACTTACTAGATTCTTCTTCTGAGGATAAAGAGAGAAAGACTTTTAAAGAGGCAAGTGACAGGAAGCAAAAGACAGTGGCTTGAATGAGATTTAGGCTTCTCATGGTTTTTAATTTTCTATATGACATTTCTGTTAGCATTGCCACTTGACTACTGTAAGAAACAGTAGTCTGTTTACTCGTTTTTTAATAGTAGCATCTGTTCTTTTGGAACCTAGACTTTGAAAACTCATTTCACACAATCATTGAATAGCCAATTCCTATTCTCTCTTCCCTAGAATTTTTCCAGGGCATTTCACATGACAGGTTAACAGAAGTAAATTCATTTGGACAACTCTTCTGTTACATTTGTTTCCCTTCCCCCTTGGGCCCCTAGAGATAAATTCTTACCATCTCTTCCTGCTAATTGACCAGCAGCACCCTGGAATACTATCATCACTTTGTGCAAAGGAATGGTGTAGTTGTGTTTAAAGAATAAAATGTTATGTCCCATCTGTTCCTACCTATTTTAAAAAATCTCTTTTCTTTATTAAATTAGATTTTTAAAATAAATGATTAAAGGAGAAGTCAAGTAACAGAAATTTTAAGAACAGTTAGCACTAGAATTTTGATGCACTTTAACATAAAAATTTTTTTTTCCCTTTTTAATCTCATTTTTAAAATAGAAAATAATGTAACAAATAGTCATCATTTAATTTGTGGTCCATTTGTTAACTTATGTGAGATAATCTGGATCTATTTTCTAGTAAAATAGAACATATGCTTGTATATACAATACAGACTCAGTTTAAAAATGAAAGTTGAGCAGTCTTTGTCCTTTCAGTTGTAGGGCTAGCTTATAATTTTAAGAGCTATTTATTTTTGTAAAATTCAAAATGAATTGCATTGAACTTTTTACTAAGTTTGCAAAGTATGTGAAATCTGATTAATGGAGAAGTAATCAAATACAAACTTGATGATCTTATATAAGACATTATAGTTTTCCTGGAACTAAGATTTAACCAGATGTTAAAATAATGTATATATGATTGTAAGAAAAAAGATTGCCATTGCTGTGGTAATTGACCACTTTTGTAATTTCAAGTTATTTTAGTTTTATCTTCTCAGTTCTGATTTGGTATGGTTAAGCATTATTTGAAAAATGAATACAAGAAGATTATATGCTGATAATATTACTGCTATTAGAAAACCAGCTGCAAGTTAGTGCATGCTTCAGAGAATACAAATGAATGCAAACATTTTCTAACTTGATTTAGATGGTCTGACCTCCCAAGAAGTATTTGTATGTATATATACTTAGAATATGTAAGAAATGTTAAGTCTTTTTCTTCCTCTTTTAGCCTTAGATTGTAAGCAAAAGAAATCAAGGTCAAGATCCGGAAGCAAGAAGAAACTTTTAACATTACCTCATGGTGCTGACGAGGTTTACATTCTCCGATGCAGGTATATGTCTATATTACCTAATCTGCTCAGTTTCTTCAGATTTTGCTTTGAGACGTACTAGTTATTTTGTTTGAGATTTTTAATTTTTGGCTGAAGGTGCATTCTCAAAAATCAAGTTACAAATGAACTTTCAGAGACAGACTTAAAATCTTATATGGCTCATAATATGCTGTACTTGAACAACTAATCAAGTTTTTTATATTAGCGAAGGGCCTCTATGATATTGTGATTTGTAAAAGTGGCTTTTTTTGTTGTTGTATTTTATTCGTGTTCTTTGTTTCCTTTAATTTGATGTTTTTCAAATTGTCTTGAGTTCCGCTTATTGGAAGTATATTTTCTCTCCACTCGTACTTCTGAGTGTAGATAATGCAGACTCATTCACACTTCCTTCCATACTTTTCCTCATGCAATTTAAGGAATTCTAAATTGAAGAGTGCATTTTTTTCTTTTGGAAAAAAAAAATAGCGCATTTTGAAATTAAGCTGTGTAGGTGTTAAGACCTTTTAATTAATTTTCATGGCAATAGTCCCATCTCTGCAAGTATTACTAGAGTTAGTATGAATTGGCAGTTTTTGACATTGCATTTAATCATTTTGACCTCACAGGTATTTAGAAGCTGTTGTCTAGTACTATCTTCAGTATAAAGTTTGCCCTTTGTGTTTATGAATTTTATGGGAATTGGGTTTTTTGGAAGGAGGGAATTGGTTTTAAATAAAAGGAGTTGGTTATGTTAAGAGAACTGTTAAAGGGAATTGGTCATGTTAAGAGAACTGTTATCAACTTGTTCTATAGGTTTTGTGGCCTAGTCTTTCGTGGACCATTGTCTGTTCAGGAAGACTGGATTAAGCACTTACAACGACACATTGTAAACGCTAATCTTCCACGGACTGGAGCTGGCATGGTGGAAGTCACATCACTACTCAAAAAGCCTGCCTCCATTACAGAAACTTCATTTTCTCTACTAATGGCAGAAGCAGCTTCATAGAACAAGAAAACCTTTTAAATAGCAAATTTGAATTGGATGTAAATTTGAAATTCTTTGTCTTTTTTTTCAAAGCCACATTAAATTATCCATTTATAAATACTAAAGCAGGAAAACGGGGGAAAGTGAATGACAGTGACATCAGAGCAAATTGAGTACTTCAAACAGTAAGTAGTCTCTATATTTTATATAGGATGGAAGAGGTGTTTCTAAGGTTTACTACATTTAGTCAGTTAACTGTTCACTCAATGAAAGATCAGTACATGTAAGCAGTTATTAATAAACTGTTGCACATGGCATGGATACTTAAAGACAGACTAATTGGAAAATTATGTTTTCTGCAGTGTTACCAGAATCAGGTTCTGTTTATTCCCCACAAGACTTGCATTGAAAAATAAGATATTATATTTTGTTTGTATATATTTAGTGTTTTGTATAATACCAGGAACTGCTAACTAAATTTACTCAACTTAGGGCATTAAATATCATGTACTTCATAGTTTGAGACTGTTCACTCAAATAGGGCAGAGTACTATTCTATCTAGACGTGTAAGTGTTTTTTTTAAATCACATGGAACGGTTTTTTTTTTTTTTTTATACTAAAAAGTGGAGGGAGATTTGTTTAAACAAGTGTTTCTAAAAGAAATATGTACATAGTCCTGGAAATTATTTGTGGTAAGGAAATATTCTTTACTCCAGTTGCATTTCTCAGACAATAAAGTGGTGCATCCATGCTACCTCCTACTTTGTCAACAAAGATGCTATTTACCCTTTACATTTTTGTATCATAATAGATTTTAAAAAAATCTAATATTCTTTATTGCAAGACATCCTTTTGTTAACAGATTTGTTTCTTTTTAATGTTTTACCTAAAATTTGACATGCTTACAGGACAGGTTTGCCTCTTTATTTAATGTTGTAGAAATGTAATTAATGAACAATGCTCACTACACGGTTTAGAATAGGCTTTCTCATTTATAGTCTCTTCCAAATTTGATCAGTTAACAAAACTTAATATACCAATTGAAATATTTCTACATATGATGAGAATGTTTACAATTAAAATTTTAGAACTTGTTTTGGATGTGATTATATGTACGAAAATCGTGTAACACTATGCTCATGCTAAGAACCGACATAATGGAATTACTGAAATAAATGTGCTGTGAGGAATGGAAAATATGGTGCAGATGTCTTGGTCATGATAAATTGTGATTCTCCTTTTAAATTCCTTCCAAAAACAGATTAGTTCTTTTAATCTGAAATCAGATTCCTTTACAAATAACAGTTTTTGTATGCAAGCACCATTTCATTTTATTTCATGTAGTATGGCTAATACTATAGTTGAAACAAGGATATGCATTGATACTTTTCTTCGTTGTAAATAAAGTTAAAAGCAGTTAAAATAAGGAGTATTTTGGTAGAGTATATATACATACCTCACTGCCAGTGAAATTGCTTTCCTATGATATATCTCCTTACCAGAAAAATCTCTAAATAAAAAAAGACTTAAGAAAATTATAATGTCTATAGTGTGAAACATTCTTAATTTTATCACTGGTAGAAATTGTCCACTTGAGTTTGTGTTTCATTTGATTTATGTTGTTTATACATAGCTGGTTACTTTATTCACACACTTGATATGTAAAATTAGGAAATTGAACTAAATGAATCATTCCCAACCAATGGTCTCCTGATCCCTGGAGTATATAGTAGATAGGAAAAAGTATTTGTATAAAATTATTTTCATTTTGCCAAAGATGTAATAGAAACTGTGTGTGTCTCTATAATGATGAGTCTAACTAAAACATCAAATTTCTTAACTTTTGACTGAAAATATACCAAGTCTGTGTTTACCAGTATTCTTGTATTAGGTTTCATTGATATAAATATATTCTGTATTAAAATAGAATGTATTTTTTAAATTGAAAGTCATACTACTGCATAATAAGTAGTGTTCAGAAATTAAGTGGTAAAAAAAAGAATCCTGGCAGGAAGACTAGCAATCACCAGAGCTCCTTTCAACTCTAATTTTTATAGTTCTTCTGTTTGATTTTATTAATCCAGCTGTCAAGTTGTAGAAATATAAGTAGAATAGGTAGTTTGACCACAGATTTCATAAACAAACTTAGATTAAATTTTTTACATTAAACTATTTTTAAAACAGTGTTTCTTCAGGATGTAAGAAAGAATTAAATTATCAAATATAGTAATTCAAATTGGAAACAGTAAGCCAGAGGGATTCCTGAAAAGTAAATTAAACAACATTTCTCATAATAAAGATACTTGGGTTACAAAACTTTTTTAATTTCTTGGGGAGCACAGTTCATCTTTCATTTGGCAACTAGAAAGTTAATGATATATTTTCATTTGGCTTCCACTAAAAAATTATAAAATGTTGTTTAAGTTATATGATAGACTTTCATGTTAAAACATGTGCTACTTCAGTATTCAGTATTGCCAAATTGTCTTTTACAGTTATTTTATCATTGCCTAAGATATTTGAGCTTCTTTTTCTTTTTTTAAATAGTATTGATTTATTTAATAGCATTAAAACAAAAAAAGTTAACCTCTTCAAATTAGTATCTTCCACTATGCTTCTTTAGAATAGATTAGAACCATGGCATAGCTAATATCTCTACTTTAGATTTCAATTTAATTAGACAGATTTTTTTAAGGACATACCTATAACCTCTCAGGGACTGTACAGTTGAAACATACTGATCAAAAATATAGCTTTGATTATTTTTTCTTCACTAAGAAAGTGTAATATCTGCTCATTTTAGAAATATTTAGAAAATTAAAAAATTAAAAATGGGTAAAATCACTTGTGGTACTACTACTCAAACACATGTATTGGGTTGACCAAAAAGATCATTTGGATTTTTCCATAAGATCTTACAGAAAGCCAGAACAAACTTTTTGGCTGATCTGATACTTTTGACAGCTTGTTGATGTTTCTTTCTCTTGTCTTATTATTTCAGTGTAGTTATAATGTAATTATTATAATGTATCCACCCCAGTATTCCATTTTCCCAAGTTTATTTGAAATATAAGTGCTGCATTGTATAGACTAATCTTTGATACTTGATCTTGACCATTTTCCACCACCCACAACCAGTTCTTTGATTCTCCAGAATATAGTTGGGTGTCTAAAAGTTTAAATCAATTCTGACATTAATTACCTGGAGTTAATGTCAGACTCCATGGGTTAAAGGGGTCAGTCCCAAAAGAATGCCCACACTTTAGATGCCAGTCACAAATATCGGGTCACCCATACTTGAGATGACTGGCTATAAATCAAAGGTTGCCATGACTGACTCTTCAGGTTAGATAATTTGCTAGAATGGCTCACAGAACTCAGAAAAAGACTTGACATTACCAGTTTATTATAAAGAACATAACTCAGGAACGGTGAAATGGAGAGATGCATAGGGCAAGGTATGCTAGGAAGGAAGGTGGCGTGGAGCTTCTATGCACTTTCTGGGTGTACCACCCTTCCAGCACCTTGATGTGTTCACCAACCCAGTAGCTCATCCCTTATGGGGTTATTATGGAGGTTTCATTGTTAGGCTTTATTGATTAAATAATTGGCCATTGGTAATTAACTTACTCTTTAGCTCCTTTCCTCTCCCTGGTGGTTTCAGGAGGTGGTGGGACAGAAAACTACAACCCTCTAATCATCATGCCTTGGTCTTTCTGGTGTCCCACACCCATTCTGAAACTATCTGGGGGCCCACAGCCACCTCTCATGTCATTACCATTTAAAAGACACTTTGATCACCCTGGAGATCTTGAGAGTTTTAGGAGATATGTGCCAGGAACCAGGGACAAAGACCAAATATTTATTTTTATATCACAGTAGATGTAACACTTCTATGAGACAAAAACTACTCAACATCAATAATATTTCAAACCATGAACTATAATTAGCATTCACTCCTGGTATGGAGGGTAGCTATCCAATTTATTTCAACAGTGGGAATTTGGTGGTTTCTTTTTTTGAGGGCTAGTTACTGATGTTTAGTCAATAGCTCATAACTGATTTCTTGGTTCTTCAGCCTATATTATAGACATAGGTACAATGTCGTTCTTTCTTGATTACTTTGATGACAAATAATTGAATATTTTTAATTGCTTAAGTAGACAACAGTAATAAGTAAAATTTAATTGATACCTCATTCTTAAATTAAGTCAGAAGTGAAGATGAACAGAGTGGTTATACTCTAATGTTACAGAGTTTTTCCTTGTTATTAAAGTTTTAGACAAAGTTTTATACATTCTCCACATTAAAAGTTTGTCATATTTCTGTTCTAGTTTTTCTGTTTTATAGACTATTCCTTTTAAAAAAAACAAGAATTCATGATCATGCTGTGTAGAAATTAACCATTTATTTATTCTCTTAGCTGTAGATCCATAAGCATTTTCATACCACTGAGTATTATCCTAAGTATGCTCTAAATTTTTGCATAATGTACCATCGCACCACATATTATTGCACATCCATTGTTGATCATTTTATGTTGTCTCTAGAATTTGGGTATTATAAAGAGTGCTTCTGATCAACATTCCTATAGTGCATTGTACACTATACACATCCAAAATTATTTTTACGATGAATTTCTAGTAGTAGAATTGGTAGATTAAAGAGTTGGATATGGCTCACACATTTGAGGTTTTATATATGAATGTTCCAAATTGTTGTACAGAAGGGCCATATAACTTTATGCTCCTACCTGCAGCTTGTGAGTATGGCTTACAATTCCTCTTATCCTTGCCATTGTAGTCTTTAAAACTTTGCTTATTTTGGTAAAAAGTAGTATCTTGTTTATCTTTAAGTGACAAATAAAAACAAAGGAAGTGAATTTTTTATTACAAAGGCATTAACTTTCTGATTTAAAATAATAAGAATACATGTGAATATGATCTACTAGATGATGTGTTTAAAATTACTTCAACTCTCAATAGACCAGTGGTATAGTAGGGAGTATAAGTGCCCTTATATAGTCTTTCAAGAGATCTTTGATTATTATTTATTTCAAAAGCTTGTTTGTGTATCAATATGCATTCTTCTGTGAGTTCCACAACACTTCTCAGATACTCAAATTGGGCCATGACCACCACAACCACCACCACCACCCCCTCACCCCGCTTCCAGAAGTAAAGAATAGCTACTTTGAAAGTATCATGTGTTGCCATATCAACTATCAAGTGGTTTATATTTTTATTACAATTTAGGCAAATTCCCAAAAATCTTCTGACATAGATTTTTTTAATATGGTAGAAAGAAGAGATAGTGTGAAGTTTTGCCTCTTCTGAATAAATTGGTAAAACAGTTATTTGTTTTTTAAAACTAATATTTGATTTCTTAAAGATAGAAACCTAGAGAATTAATTCTTTCTTAAACTATTAATGTCATCCTCTGAAATTTTATTTTTCTATTGATTGGCAGATTTCAACAAATACTTCAGTAAGGAGCTTTTAGATAATGTTTATTCCCATTTATAAATTAAAACTTAAAAAAAAGTTTAAATTTCACTTATAAAGTCAATATATTGGTTCTGTTTTGAGAATCTTGGTACCTTGATTTAAAACCTTAAGTATATAAATATATTTTATAAATACAATAAACTTAATAAATATGCAGAACCTTAAATTCTCTTGAATATGCCTTGTATAACTTGCAAGTCAAAGTTGACTACTCAACTACACAAAGTAAAATTTGGAAAGTTGAACTATAAATCTAATAGGCCAGTTTTTTTTTTTTAAATATAAATTTATTTATTTTAATTGGAGGCTAATTACTTTACAATATTGTAGTGGTATTGCCATACGTTGACATGTCTTGCCAAATTACTTTTTGATGTAAAGTTCTAAGCATATGACCATTTAAAGAAATACAGATTCTTTACCACAGAGCCACCTGGAAAGCCATTTTAATCACTACAAGAACAGAATGTAGAACATTGCCAGCACTCCCAGTTCTCAACCCCAATTAAATTCACCCCCTCCCATTCCCCTTATTCTGACTTTTCTAATATACAAGTTGATCTTCTAGGAATGCATATAGTTTAGTTTTGCGTGTTTTTTTTTTTCTTTTACAGAAGTGGAATTAATACCATATGTATTCTTTTGTAACTCATTCCCTTTGGTTAATGTTATCTTTAGAATTCATCTTTATTTTTCCCATAGCTGTAGTTTATTCACTTTGTTGTTGTATATTATTACATATCTATATATTACACCATTTAATTATTCATTTTATTATTGATAAACATTAAGGTTGTCTTTGCATGTTTTTTGACTTTTAAAAGCTGTGAAGCTATGAACATTCTTGTCTGTCTTTTAAACATCTGCAAGTTTCTCTAGGATGGTATATGCCAAAGAGTAGAGTTTTTTGATCATAGAGTATATGCCTCTTAGACAAAGTCAGACTGTTTTCCAAGATGATTGTATACATTTATACTCTCATGTGGAATTCATAAGAGTCTCATTCCTCCCTGTCTTCAATGATAACAATTGTCAGACTTAAATTTTTGCCAGTTGGTGAGTGTTAATGATATTTCATTGTGAATTTAATTTACGTTCCCCTAATTTCTATCAGATTGAATAATAACCTTTTTTTATGTTTGTTTATTTTTCCTTTTTTGAGAAATAAATTGACAAATTGCCCATTTTTTTCCATTGGAGTATCTGTATTATTTCATATTGATACTTAGGAATTCCATTAATTCTTAGGTTATTATGTGTTGTAGGTTTCTTCTACTTTGTCAGTCTATTTTTCCACTTGCAATTATAGTGACTGCTGGTGAACAGTTCTTATAATTAGATACATCCTTTTGAATGTTCCTATTTATCTAAAGATGCCTATGTTCTCTTAATTCTTGAAGGATATTTTTATTGGCTATAGAATTCTCTCTAAAGTGGCAGTTATTTTCCCCCCACATATTGAAGTTATCATCCACTATTTTTGGCCTCATTCTTGCAAGTTCATCTGTTACTCATTTTAAAATAACCTGTCCTATATTTTTTTAGCTGCTTTCAAGATCTTTATCTTTAGTTTTCTAAAGTTTTTACAGTGAAATGTCCTGTTGGAAATTTCCTAGACCTTGTCTATAAATGTATTTTCCTTCCTTACTTCCTGGCTCCCTTATTCTTCTGGAACTCCAAGTAATGTGTGTTAGGTCCTTCTCAGTGCATCCTCTGGATTTTTTATCTTCTCTTCCCTATTTTCTGTCTTTATATTTTGTTGTTATATTCTAGATCATTTCTTTTAACTTATCTTCCAGCTTACTGATTTTCTCAGTTACTGTTAAATCTCATCCACTGAGATCTTAATTTTGGTTATGATTTTTTTCAGATGTAGAATTTCTGTTGCTTTTTTCCAGATGTGCTTTTCTATTGTTTCTAGTATTCTACTTGGATATTTTATCTTTGAATGTGGTCTACATGATTGCTTTTATATTCTGCCTCTGATAATTCCAGAATATAAAATAATTATGGATCCAAGTTATTGATAGTTGCCTTTTCTATTTCTTGTTCATGGTGTCTTGTTTTCTTGTGTGCCTTTATGTTTAACGACATGGTGAACATTATGTTTAAAAACTATTATAGAACTATGTTGAAGTCTGGTATTGTCCTTCATCGGGTTTTCATTTACTTCTGTCAGGTGCCTCAGGATACTGCCAGTTTAGAACACCTTAGTCCAGGTTCAAGGTTGGCATTTCTCTGGCCTATCCAGATGACCCAAAGTCAGGCTGTAAGAGCTGTGTCATAGGAAGGTTATAGAAAGGTTTGCATACTGCTGGTTTCACCTTTTACCCTGTGAATATAGTTTTATTTTCCTAGCCCAAGGCCATTGAATGTGTGACTTATTTTCATAACTTTCTCTTCCATATAGGACATGTCTTCAGGGCAGGAATAAAAAGTTTCATTATTGGGTAATACTCTTTGACTTTCTTGTCTCCTCTTCGAGTTTGGCATGGTAATTCTTTTTTATCTCGACACTTCTTTAATGCTTATATGATTTTTTTTTCCTATTCAACTTTCTTAGTTGACCCCAGTGAGAGAGAATTTATCCCGATTATTTAGTCTACCATTATCGGAATCAGAATATAAATACGTTTTGAATGCAGGTATTTTATAGGTTTTGTTCACTTCTGCTTTCCTAGAAGAATCCTGATATATATTATACATCCAGTCAATATTCATTAAGTGAGTAAGCTATTATTTTAAAGAAAATTGAAATTTCTTAAGGGGTACATTTCCCCTTTTTTCCTCTTAAAAATAAAATTTGGCTATTCTTAAGAGTTTTTCTTTTCCAGATGTATTTTAGAATTAGTTCATCAAATTCTATTTGAACCCTGAGATTTTACCTAGAACTGCACTGAGTTTATTTTTAATTAATTTTTATTAGAGTATAGTTGATTTACAATGTTGTGTTAGTTTCTGCTGTACGACAAAATGAATCAGTTATACATATACATATATCTCCTCATTTCTAGATTCTATACACATATAGGTCATTACAGAGACTGAGTAGAGTTCCCTGTGCTGTACAATCGGTTTTTTTAAGTTATCTATTTTATATATAGTAGGGTATATATGTTAATCGCAATCTCTCAATTTATCCTTTCTCCCCTCCTTTCCCCCTTGTAGAAAGAATTTGTGGAAATGGGAAAATATGAGACTTCCTGTTTAAGAACGTGGTTATTTTCCCAGTTATCTTCATTTTTTTATGTCTTACAGTAGTCTTACCATTTCTTTGTAAACAATTGTATGTTAAAAATTTTATTTCTATATATTTGTTTTTGTTGCCTCTGAATGGATTTGTCTCACATTTTTCTTACTGAAATTGCTGATGTAAAGGGAAATTATTGATTCTGTATATGGCAGTCTTATTCATATCTTTCCACATTGCTCAACTCTGTTACATATCTCTAATATTTTTTTAATTAGTTCTCTTGAAATTTCTAAGTTGCCAATTGTAATATCTGCAAATTGTGATATTTATCTCTTACTTTCAAATATTTATCCTTTGTCGAGGATTTCCAGTACAACGCATGAATGGGGATAGCTGGCATTTCTCTCATATTCTTGATTGTAACTGGAGTACTTTTCTTTTATCATTAAATATAATTTTCCTGGAAGTTTCTTGTAGACACGGTTTATTGAGTTAAAAACAATTTGTTTCTTATTGGATAAGAGTTTTTATATGGTTTTGTTTGTTTGTGTTTTTGGCTGAGCCACATGACTTGTGGGATCTTAGTTCCCTGATCAGGGATTCAACCCAGGCCAAGGCAGTGAAAGCAACTGAGTCATATTCACTAGACCACCAGGGAATTCCTATGTGTGGTTTTTTTTTTTTTTTTTTTTAATAAAAAAAATGGACTTTTGTTCTTAACAAATTGTTTCTTCTGCCTTTGTTGAGATGTAGAAAATCATGTGATTTTTTCTTTAATTTATTGATGTCAATAAAATTTATTAATAGGCTTTTAAACATTGGAACATCCTTAAATTTCTCCTTAGTCATGACATGTTGCTTAATACTAGGAATTGATTTGCTTTTATATCATTGAAGAATTTTTTTGTGTGTATTAGTGATATTAGCCATTACTTTTCTTCTGCTATATTTTTCTGGATTTGGTATCCAAGTTACGTTAACCTCATAAAAATGAATTGGGAAGTTTAAATTGCCTATGCTCTGAAAGAGTTTTCATAACAGACAATATTGATTTCTTAAGAATTTGATAGTACTTATTCATAAACTCATATGAGCTGTTAACTTTTGAGAGAGATATTTTGACTCCTTTTACTGTTTTGTGTATAATCAAAGATTGTTAGGGTTTTTTCTCTCCCTTTAAGTCAATTTTAGTTATGTTTTTGTTAGAGGAGTGTACATTTCTTACAGATTTTCTAAAAGTTTGGAATAGTTTGTACATAGTATATTTCTTGCAGAGCTTCCCTGGTGGCTCAGCAGTAAAGAATGTGTCTGCCAATGCAGGAAAAGCAAGTTCAATCCTTGAACCAGGAAAATACATTACAGAAGGAAATAGCAATCCACTCCAGTATTATTGCCTGGAAAATCGCATAGACAGAGGAGCCTGGTGGGCTATAATAGTTCATGGGGTCATGAAGAGTCGGACACAACTTAGCTACTAAACAACAACAACATTTCTTACAAGTTGTTTAGTCCCCATATCTGTCATCATTTACTCATATTCCTAACATTTGCTCTTCTTTTTCGCTATGAGGTGCAGCTTGTGAGATCTTAGTTCCCTGACTAGTCAATGAAACAAGGCCACAGCTGTGAAAGCACCAAGTCCTAACACTGGACCTCCAGGGAATTTCCACTGTTTACTTCTACTTTATCATTTTTTCTTAATTAAACTTGCTGAAGGTTTTTTATCTATCTACCTATCTCTGTATTTCTCTGTATATAAAGTTATCCCTGTTGTTTATTATTGTACATTTAAACTTTGATTTTCTTTTTAACCAGTTTCTCTTATGTCTGAAAATAATATATAATACCTGGCCCTTGGGGTACAGAATTTTTTACATATATATTTTTATCATGATTAACTTCTTTAGGGCAGATATTACAGCTTCAAAATCTGTCTTGCGTGTCTCTTACTTTTTCTTTTACATTTTTCATCCCCTTGTTTTTTACACTGTGCCCTGGGAGAATTCCTTAGCTCCTTCTTCCAACACACTAACTATAATGCTATGTTCATTCTGCTACTTGGCCTGTCTGTTGAGTTGTTTTAAGGTTTGGTGTCTTGGTGTGTTTGTTTTTATACTTATTTTTTCTAAGATCTTTATTTGTTCCAAAAGACCTATTTGTCTCATGGTTGTGATTTCCTCTTTGCCTTCTGAGGATATTAATTGTACATGTTTTTAAGACTCTTCGCCCTACTGATTGTTTTCTTAGGGATTTAGTTCTATCTGTTGAGTTTGATGTCCTTTTGTGGTGTTGGTTTCCCTCAAATATTTGGTAATTCTTTGCTTGTTTGCTCACTTACATTTCACATTTCTTGTTAGTCTTTCAGGAAATGTCTATAAATTCAGTCTGTTTCTAGTGATTATAGAGAAAGACTATGACCAGTATCAAGTCTTCTAGAAGTGTAAACTTTGTTTCTTTTTTGGTATTGTAGAGCAATATCATGCCTCTCCCTTAAAAGGATCCCAACATCTGGAGTCCTTGCCACCTTTTGTAACTGTCTTCCCATGCATAGTCTGGTTTAAGATTTCCTCCTTCAGTCAGATTCCATTTATCTTCTGGTATTTTTTTCAGGAATTACACATAATTTATGCTTAATCAAAATATACTTTCTTCTTTTCCAGGACTTTAAATTTTTTCATTATGTCAAGTTTTTAGAAAATAGAGGATACTGTAATACATATTTGATCCAAACTTCAGAAGTTAATCCATAAATTATTGCATATATAACTTTCTTGATTCCCCTAGATCTCTTCCCCAGTAATTTTTTGTCACTGGTAAACTTTTCAGTATAATACAGTTTGGAAGAGAGAGTTCTACATGAAAATCTTTTTTTGATTGATAGAACAGTTCATGCAAGTTGGACTGGAATGTTACTTCCTAAACCGTTATGAAATCATATTACAAGACATGGTACTTCTGTTTCAGAAAACTGTTCTTTTTAGCTCCCTCAAATCTTTCTCTTCTGTGTATAATGAATAAGTCAATTCTTCCAGAAAAGGGGAACAATGCTTTCTATTCACTGCAGTCACTAGATATATATATACTTCATGAAGATAATGGAAATAGATAAGAAATGAAAACATTTTTTAGAAGTTAATTTAAGACATAGATGATTAAAATTAGTAAATTTTTTATGTGTGGTTAACAGTTTATATTCTGCTTTTTAATTTTTTATTTGATTTTTATAAGGGGGTGACATTTATTGTTACTCATTTCTCTTTGCCCAAAGTGACCAAGCTGCTAATTTGAAATAGCTGTTGGGGCCATTTCAGAACTGGAGCATTATTTACCAAAGGTGAAACATATTATGTGAACATGGTTCTTCAAGACCTGTGCTATTATTTTATATAGTATTTCCAAGACCTTTGGAAGATCATAGATCATGAGACTACTTCTCACCCAGAAGGCCAATACAAAAAGGAATAAAGGCTATTTACTGAGAAGATGGGAAAAACTTAGGTTCTTGCATATGTAATTCTGAACATACATTTTCTCTATTAGACATGACGTACTATTGTATTTCCTCTTCTCACACAACAGGCAATGCTTTCTGCATGGGACTAAAGCCAGTGTGGCTGTGTGAATTGGTAATTAGGAGCTCTAGTAGAGTGCACAGTCTGCTGTGTGACAGAGAGTACACACAGCAGTGCCTCTCGTCATTACTGGTAAAATCAAAGGGTTCTGAATGGTAGAATTGGCACAACAGTAAGTTTTATTTTATCCTCATGACCCATTTTCTGGATGGTCTACTGAATTAAAAAACATAAAATGCAGTATATACTAAAGAAATGAATAGATTCAGTCAGGGCTCACCTTATAAAAGATCTTCCAATAAATTTCATATTTTATCTAACTCTTCAGAGGAAAGAAAAGTCTGATCCTCTTTGTTCTCCATTGCTCTTCTAGACTTTTCTTTCTCTCTCAAAAATCCCTAGCTGTGAAGCTCATGCTATCAGACTATACTACTCACTCTTCCTCCCTGTCAAAGTTACCAGTCCCCCAGCATGCCATAGTCTTGAAGGTTTTTAGCTTCAGGTCAGTCTCTGCAACACTCTCACTGTCCATGAGAAGGTGACATTAGAGCGAATTGCTGAAGAAGATGAGGGAGGTGGGGAAAGTGTATGGGCTGAGGGAGAAACAGGCGCAAAGACTGAATGAGAGCACGTTCAGTGTGCTGTAGGAACACAGGAAGGCCAATTATGCTTGGACAAAAGCAAGTGGGAAGTAGGAGATAACGTTAGAGAAATAATGGAGATTTGGGGTCATGTAGGACCCTTCTGTGCCACGATTAGGCATGTACGATCATAAGATCTCTGTAACGAGTTATCCTTTGCTATTTCAGTCTCACACTTGCATGATCATGCCCTAAACTTTTCTGTGTCCATAATCGCAGCTGTTTTTTTTCTATTTCAGTATTCCTGAAAGTGAAGTGAAAGTCTTTCAGTTGTGTCTGACTCTTTGCGACCCCATGGACTATACAGTCCATGGAATTCTCTAGGCCAGAATACTAGAGTGGGTAGCCTTTCCCTTCTCCAGGGGATCTTCCCAACCCAGGGATTGAACCCAGGTCTCCCACATTGCAGGCTGATTCTTTACCACCTGAGCCACAGGGGAAGCCCAAGAATACTGGAGTGGATAGCCTATCCCTTCTCCAGTGTATCTTCCCAACCCAGGAATCAAACTGGGGTCTCCTGCATTGCAAGCAGATTCTTTACCAACTGCCTGCAATTGGTATCAGTATTCCTACTCTCTGAATTACCATTTCTTGCCTTCCAATTTTATTCTCTCATGAACTCTGACTAATACCTCAACCCCACCAGGGCCTAAAATCTGATTTTACCACCTTTTTATTTGATTTTCAGTCTCTACATTTATTACCCCTCTTGTTACCCTTTACTGCTTACCCAAATTTTATTCCTCATCATTTATCAAGATCACTCTTGTAATCACTCACCCCTTGTCCCTCTCTCACTTTGTATATTCTCTTGGCAAAATCCCAACCCTAATTAAACCAACTTTCCACACTTCATGTTTTTTCTCCCTATCTTTTAAAAAACCCTCTTTTGGCTCTAGCCATTTCTACTTTTCCCTTTAAAGCAAAACTCCTTGTCAGAGCCAGATATAATAATCATAATAACATATATAATAATAGATAACATTTATCATGCACTTGCTATGTGCCAGGCAGTGTTCCAAATATTTTACATATATTAATCTTATTTTATTGTCATAACAAAGTAGAAAATGAAGTAGAGAATATCATCTTTTACAATGAAAAGAAAGCATGAAGAGCTTCCTTTCCCAACAGCTGGCAAGTAGTGAAGCTAGAATTGAGTTCCAGGCAGTCTGGCATCAGAGCCTGTGCTCTTTAACTATTAAGGCCAAACCAAAGTATATTCTAAATCCCAGTTGTCAGACATGTTAGCATCATACTCCAGTTTCCAAGAATGACTACAACCTACCTGAGTCCTCATTCTTCTTGAGTGGTGCTGGGTGTTTTAAGGTAGAGTTTTTCATGTAACCTTAAGTTTAAAGTTAATTGTTTTTAGGCTGAGGACTCTCACTCTCTTGTGATCTTGAGGCTTTAACCCTTTTTAAAATTTCTTTTTGCTTTGCATTTCTCTTTTACACTGCACCCGAGTTTGTTGATAAAAGACTCAAGGCTGCCTCTCTCTTGTAGAAGTTCATAGTATGCCAAACAGGAACCAGAGTTGGTTCAGAGAAAGGGAGTTGTAGAAAAGACTTTCTGATCCTGATTTCTTTGTTTGAGTTGTCCTCTCTGCAGAACTTCATGCTCAGATAATTGTTTGTAATCCATTATTTATTTGTTACATCTTATGTCATCTTTGAGAGGGAAGAATTTAAGTAAACATTTAGTATGGATATTTTTAAAATAACTACTGATTTAGAAATTTTTAAATACTAAAGTCTCAAGAGCAGTTAATTTTTAAGTTAAGAGCAAAGGAACATCAGAAACACTCTGGCTGACTAACCTCATTCTCCTTGATAGAAATGGCCAAAGTCACGTGCCCTTTGCTAAACAGTTACTGGCAAGGGGAAGCCATCCTTATGATTGACTTTTCCCTTTTTTCCTGGGTGATACAGGTTGCAGAGTCAGCCACAGTCCCTAGGGAGAAAATGCAATCATTTCCCAAGTGATGTCTATTCAATGTGGAAATTTTATTTCTTAGAAAACAAAGCTGAATAATTTTGCCACACTGGCCTAAACTTGATGAACAAACCCCATTGATCCTTTAGGGATAATATCTGAAACGTTTACCTCTTTGTTTCTAAAGAAAATGTATAACTTGATAGAGATTTGACTTAGAAGTGTTAAATACTGTATGCTTTGGAGTGAGTTGATCTTTTATACTAGACATCTGTCTTAGAGTTTTGTCCTAATCACTTTTAGTAAATAAAGTATTTTGGCCCAAGCTTTGACTTGATACAGCTTGATCATAGATACAACTGTGATGACTCCAGTTGTATCTGTGTTGGCTGCTGCCATTTCTTAATATAAGAAAGGTCTTTTTGTGTGTGTTAAATGTAAATACTAATCCTTATAACAGGTCCTTCATGTTGATGCCAATACTGTGGATGAGGACAAAATCATATTTATACTGAGAAATACTCCAGTTGAATTATGGATTGAGTAGAATCCATAGAAAAAATAATAAGAGGTTTGACGAGGCTGAACAGGTCAGAGTCTAATTTCTGAAAGTGAATATCAGAGAATAAAACTAGCATTGGGGAGTGTAAGGAAGGAGACTGTTTAGAGCAGTTTCAAACTCAATCCAGTGGATATGCTTAAAGAGCCAACAAGGAAAAGAAAAACAAAACAAACTTTGCTTCCTTACAGACTGAGGGAAAGAGAGGTATTCTGGGGGTGGGAGAGAGACTGTTAAAACTGATGCAAGAAAGAGAACTTAAGTTTCAAGAGTAGCTCTGTTTCTCCACATTTCCACAATTTTCACATAATTCTTTGATTCTGTAACACTATTAGAAACACTCAGATGACAAATATAACTTCAGTTGATGTTTACTTTTACTGAATAAATACAGTTTTCCCTTGACCAGAAGAAATAACAGTACTGTGAAGACAGAGGACCTTTCTCCATAGCCTAAATAAAAGAAACTGGATGGTATTTCCCACTGTGGTCAGTTGATGATGGTGAAACGACAATGTCGAAGGCATATTTGAAGTTAGTGGTTGGAAGAAGGAAGTTGGGAGTAGTGAAAAAAGTACAAATCAAGTATTGTAACTTGATTTTTAGACCTGAGTTGTTCACTACTTTAGCAAACACAAAACCCTGAATTCATATTGTTTTTAGTCACTAGATTGGACTATATGATCTCTTGTTCTTCTACCTCTAAAATTTTGTAGTTGTAACAGAAAGTATCCATGCTAAGACGGATAAAATACCCTGAACAGTATCAAGAATATGAAAAATAGCTTATAGAGTATAGTGTCCTTTTAATTAACTTTATGCTGAACTGTAATAGGTTTATGTAATGATTTTTCCCTGGAACCTCTGTACCTCAGAAAGGTTTGCAGAGTTCATTTTGGCAAAGATAAAAGGCAGAACTGATAACGTATCATATCGCCACATGGAGGCTAGCAATTAGACATAAAGCCAGACAAAAATCACAAGGAGAGCCATAAATAAAAGAGAATCTTAATGTGATTTAAATACCGTGACTGAGTTGCATTCAGTGTCAGCCTGGTCACCAAGTCCAATGTGACATTATCTTCTATAGAGATGTAGTCTAGCAAAAGACTTCTGCATCCACCATCTGGCCCCTGACTCAGTGAGCACATTTCACTGAATGACACATAACCCGGTGGGATGCACCAAATTTACTTAAACATGAGCACATCCTCTTCTCATAACAAAGGCTGGACATGACCCTAATTTTGTATTCTGTAAACAATGTTGTGGAAATTATTAAAGCAAGTCTTCTGGGTAGGCCTATAAACATATACTGATTTGATTACTTTGTCAAAGCCACAGTTTCACGAAGTACAAGTTTCAGTTTAAATAGAGAAGTCAATCAGATGTGTCTTTAAAATTCATTCTCTATATGGTAAACTATCAAGTGAAAAAGAATCAGTTTGTGACTAGGTAATCTGATCCTCCAATACAAGAGTTTGAGCAGAAAGTTCCAAAAATTAGAGTTTCTGTTCTCTGTCTCAAGCTTCTGGGAAGTGTGCCAAATGAGCAGCACTCAGAAAAATTGCTCAAAAATTTTGACTTTTTAGTTTATATTTTCAACTTCAGTTTTAGGCATGTTCCAGAATAAAGATAATCAGATCCAGTTTTTTCAGTCTCTGAGAGAGTTTACTGGGCTTCTTTTATTCTGTATTACTTTGGAAATATTTCACATTTCAGAGGAAACAGTATCATTTGCCTACAGAAAGTATTTTTCCTTTAAGTACATCTTTGGCATTCCTCAGACTGCTAAATTTTTTTTAACTGACTCTTGGGAGGGAAGGAGACTATATTGTAGCCTCTTTTGTTATTTAAAAAGCACCCCAACTCTACAGATCCCTAGTTAATACTGAAGACTTTTTGATGGTCTGTGGCATCCTCTCTGACAAAGATAAACGCTAAAGCAAGAGCATTATGGGGAAATTGGAACTAAAAATAACTAAAAGTAACCATTTTTTCCTCACAAAATTATATAAAACTATAGAGTTGGCCAAAAAGTTCACTTAGATTTTTCTGTAACATCTTACAGGAAAACCTAAATGAACTTTTTGGCTACCCCAGTACAACCCTTTGTTGGAATAATATGAGAAAACTTTACTTAGGAACTGATATGCAGTTGATAGATATAACAGGAAATAAAATAGCATTATTTAGACACGGGAAATTCAAAGGAGGAGGAAAAGCATATCTTTATAAATGAGGGGCAGAAATTTTAAATGATGTGAGAAAGAAGAAATATTAATATTAATGCAAAGTTCATGTAAACTTAATTAGAAACTACAGTAGAAATAGAGCATGTACTAATAAGAAATAATGTAAAATCCTGGGAAAGCCTACTTAAGCTAGACCTCTTCAGGGCTATAGCAGTGATAATGTTTCATGTTTCAAGAATTTACCTGAAGGGCAGTGAGGTGTTGAAGGTGGCAGAAAAGCCTCATAATGTTACATTTCAAATGTCTATAGTCTCTTAGACTTCCTAGTCTGGTAAGCACTGAACTTAGGCTAGGGGAAAAAAATCCTTAATTCATAAACTCATTTAAAAGAGCACCAGACTGGGTAATAGCAGTGTTAACATTTTTAAAGAATGAAACCTATTCAGACAGTCTGATACTGGACTGTAAGCTTCTGTCTTGAATGTAAACCACATCTGAATATTAAAGGTCACTCTAGGGAAGATGGTGATGAGCTGGCTGCTCTTTTTCTCCCCTGAGTTCCAAATAATGAGATGAGCATAAGCTTCAGCATGAAGGATTTAGGCAGAGAATAAGAAAGAATATTGATCATTGAAGGTGGGGTACTGAAGGAATCTTATTCTGTGTAAGTCTCTTCAAAAGTTACTGCTGCTGCTGCTAAGTCACTTCAGTCGTGTCTGACTCTTTGTGACCCCATAGACGGCAGCCCACCAGGCTCCTCTGTCCCTGGGATTCTCCAGGCAAGAACACTGGAGTCGGTTGCCATTTCCTTCTCCAATGCATGAAAGTAAAAAGTGAAAGGGAAGTTGCTCAGTTGTGTCCGACTCTTTGCGACCCCATGGACCGCAGCCTACCAGGCTCCACTGTCCATGGGATTTTCCAGGCAAGAATACTGGAGTGGGGTGCCATCGCCTTCTCCTTCTCAAAAGTTCCTACTTGGCTTAAAAAAAAAGTTATTACCATCTACTGTCTATCCCCAAATACTTACTGTTTGTGATGTAAGTAGCCCGGTGGAAAGAGATGTGATGAATTAATGCAAGAAGTAGGAAGTCTTCGAACTGGAGACTTTCTCAACGCAAATTCCAAATAACATAAGATAAAAGCATAAAAATAAAAAGCCACACAAATGGACATAGACTTCCCAGGTAGCCCTAGTGGTAAAGAACACACTTAGAAATGCAGGGGATACAAGAGATGTGGTTTTGATCTCCAGGTCGGGAAGATCCCCTGGCAAAGAGAATGGCAACCCACTGCAGTATTCTTGCCTGGAGAATTTCATGGAAAGAAACCTGGCGGGCTATAGTCCATGAGGTCGCGGAGTCGGACACGACTGAGCGACTAACATTTTCATAGATATACATAATAACAGCATTTAGCTAATTAAGCTCTCTGGAAACATTCTGCTTTTGGATAGCATAGGAGTTTGCATTTTTAGGTTTGTCATTTAACACAATTTTGAACTGAGTCAGAGTCTCATTAGCAACTATGATCTGTATACAGTTTGTGGAACAGCCTTCTAGAGAAAGTTTTTAAACAAACATTTGGCATCAACAGAATATTTTTAATCAAACTGTCAGCATTATTCATAGTACAGCCTTCAACTTCCAGAAGATTGTCTGTCTTAAAGACTCAGAATCCTAAGGCAATAGACCAATGCCAGGTGAATTACACTGAGGCCTTGGGTCCTGGGCAACTAAAATCCTGAGAACTAGGTTGCCCTGACTGAGATTGAACTGTTTCTGCTGGAATAGATACAGGAAGATATCTGTGGTATTGTAGATTAGAATTTTGGAACTTCAAACAACTCATTAAAAATCATATACCCCCTATGCCTATAGAATCATAGATTCAACATAAGAATAACGTGTTCAAAAAGTTTTAGCCCTGTGCAGTGGTGTGCTAGTTAAAATATCTGGTTTTCCTCACAAGGAGTGTGTGTGTTGCTAGGGAAGGCAGGAGTACACAGGTGTCTGATTTGTAGCATTTGCCAATTTCTATAATGTAAATGTCCCACCGTAGCCAATTGCCAGCTACCAGATTGACATCAGTGTCAGCAGAGTTGGGAAGAGATGTGCAGAATCATTGCTCATTGCTCCATCAGACCTGTGATCCTATGTCAAATGCATGTAGAGCACAGAAGTTGAGAAGCATAGTTTGTGTCATTTAATGACAACCATCATTGTCATTATCAAGTAGAACTTCTCCCTTCCACCTTGTGACAAATGCCTAAAAGCAGACCTAGCATATGGCTTCTCTTCCATCTGAGAGCTGTGACTTGAGTCCTAAAGACTTTCATATTTAACAGATTTCCCCATAATGCTCTTTGTAGTAATATTACCCAGTTCCTTACATGTTCTGGCTTTTATAATCAGAAAATGAAATGTTTACAAGTCAACAGAACTAATGCTTTAGGAGCAGTAAGTGCTCCCCCAGATCAGAAAAATAGTTTTGAGGCATGTTTTATTTTGGATTTTAATATTTGGGGTGTTAAAAAGGCTGATAACACACCAAGAAACACTGCTTACCATTTGATAGAAAAACTGACTGGAAAAAAACATTTGACAGCAGTCTCCATTTGCTTATTTTTGAAACAGTAGAACTACATTAAAATATCAGTTCATGGCCCACCTCCTATCTTTATTCCCAGACCTGTCCATATCTTTGTAACCCCAGGATACATGTATCTCTTATCTTCAATCTCTGTAAAAGATTTCTTATAAAACAAAAGGGCATTAGCTTCCCCAGTGCCAAAATGCCCAAATGGCTTGGGTTCCTACCCATAAAATGTATTCACACTTACTTATAAATTCTGCACTGTGTATTTAAAAAGCAGAAACCATTTGGCAAATTGCCAAAAACTTCCCCTGAATATTAGAGGAGAAAGCAGATAGATTCTTAGGACACAGTAGTTCCGATCATGATACGGTTAATAAATTAGTGGTAATGTTCATAATAACACATTGCCACTTACAGTGAATGAACTTTTTGCATGTATGTACCTCCCACTGCATAATGCTGAATAACATTAGTAACATAAAATGTCACTCTCCAGTCTCAGGGCCCCTACCAGTGATGAACATGTATGTATGCAGTAAGTAGGTGATAGGTGCTTTCTGTGGTGAGCCATTATGGAGTCTGTCAAGATGAATTAAGATGATGGTGATGATTATTTGCTCACGGTGGCCAAGATTTGGAAATGCTCACACATATTTAGGCTATGAAATTCTTAGTTCATTTATCACTGGGAGAGAATTTAAGTTTAAATAAGTCATTACCATGGTCCTAATAAGACTTTTCTTCTTGGGTTTGGTTGGTTGATTGGTTTTCATTTTCGGCTGGTTGTTTTTTAGTGTATGTAATAACTCAGTCCCAGTTGATCAACACATCCCTAAGTCAACAAATTTGATATACCACATGTCTAAGGGCATACTCAGGGTTTATTTCTTCACTGAATTTTTTCCCCAACAGTAACAATTAATGACAGTGTGATGCAGTCATCTTAATTGCTATGAGTTAGCACAGCTCTCCTCCATTGCTGTGGGTTAATAATGAATTGGATTCATTGGCTGATTCTGATATAGCTGACATCACATGTCACTGACAATGTGACATTGTAGAAAAGGATTAGGAAAAGGAGAGGGAAGAAGCAAAAGCAAAGCAAACTTCAGTCAACACATTAAGACATTCTAATGCAATATTTCAGTCTGTGCCCAAGGAAAATGGGCCAAATGAAAAAATTACAGAGCACCTGCTAATCATTTGCAGTAACATTTGGTATTTTTTTCTCCTCTGATATTAAAAAAAAATCAACAGTAGAAGTGAGTCATGAATTACATTATTTTGAAGCTTCACAGTAAAGCTTTCTGTAAATCTTACACTCAGACCTCCTGCTCAGTCCACTCTGTGGTACTAGAAAATAGCTGAGGTACCTTTGACATCTAAAGTTGTAAGCTCCACATATGAATGAAAAGTTATTGAGGAAGCCATATTGCTCCTTAATCTTCTAACTGGGCCTGGTGATGGGCTCCCTGATTCAAGTGACACTGTTACCAATGAACTTTGAAACATGATGAAGCAGAGACTCTCCTTGAGGACAAGGGATGTACTGACAACCTAGGTGTTCCTCTGGGATTTCTGTACTCTCCAGATCTTCAGAGGATGTTGTTAGGAAGTGAAAAGCTCTTTAAAGGAATCAATGTACCCAGAAATCTGCTCAGTGTCATGGTCTCACAGCCCAAAATATCCTCACTAGAGTTTTTCCAAGAAAAATCCTTTCCCCTGATTTCTGGGATGCATGGTCAGGCTTGGGCCTCTGCTAGGATGTGTAGGTGTAGATACATGATTTTCAAACGTGTTTAGTCGTATCTGTCTCCATCATGACCCCATGGACTGTAGCACACCAGGCTCGCTCTGGCTAAATGCAGGGTAGCCCAGTCTCTAGGGAGAACCAAATCTAGAGCCCCTGTTGTGAATTTTTCTCTTCTGTGTTACAAACAGAAGCCAGAGCAAATGGCATGGTTTGTGTATAGAACCACCAGATGGCAGTGTGTGGAGAATGAAAGAGCATTTATATCCTCCGCAGGAAGGATGCTAGTTTAAGTTGTCCTGGTTTCTTAAGGACTTTCTTAAACATCTCAGCCCAGTGATCAAGAAGGAAAAGGAAAAATAATTGCTTACTTTCAGTGGTGAAAATTACCTTTGTAAGCTTGTAGTGCTGTGGTTTGATGACATTTCTGAAACTGCCAGAAACCCATTTATAATTAAATTACATGGGATAAGGAAGGGGAAGAGACAGAGAGATCCTAATAAAAATTAAATACTAAATTGGGGTGAACCAGGAGGAAGCATCAGAAGGTAGAAATATGGAAGAAAGTTGCTTCTACCAAATACTAATGTAACCCATTTATCTAAGAAGAGAAGATCACTTCTTATTCATGGTGTAATCAGGTGGAGCCATACAAAAATTATGCTACTCAGGATCTGTGACCTGCAAAAACGATCACTGTGTGTGGTTCAACTTAAAAAACTATTGGACACAGGGTAAATTTGTAAAATATGTAAAAAAGACACTAAAATATTCCATGACTTACTAGTAGTAGGGTGCTAGAAAGACAGTAATCCAAAATAAAATTTTAAAAAACACTATAGGCAGTTCCTTAATTGAAAAAAAATTCTAATCCAAAATGCTATGCCCAGGGATGATTTAAGAAAACTGCAGTTTGCAAGGATTTTGTTTTTTTTTTTGAGAGAGAGAGAGAGAAAGCAATTCTAGTTAAGCAAATATTAACCCCAAAGAAATAACAACACCAAGCAGTGTTTTTCATTTTTAAAAACCTGGAGGAAGCTAGCTATAGAATAGATCAAGAATGGTCATGTGCTGGTGAGTATTAGTCTTTTTCCACTGGTGGTGCAAAACCTCAGCTGTGGACTTTCCCACCGACAATGTAGCCTTGACCTGTGATGCCATCCACAGGTCCTCTGCCACCTGACAGTTTCATGGGTATCTGCAAGCAACCAAGGGTTGGGCTTGGCAGTGCCAGCCTTGCCCTGGTCCGTCCCTGGGTACAAGTGTCATGTGGACTCCTGTCATTTTTCATCCATGATTTCTGGATCATTTAAACTAGCTTTTGTGTTTGCTAACAGATCCTAAAAGACCACAGAAAACAATGAAGAGTACTTTTTGGTTGTAAACATAGGAAAGTAGGCTTACCATTTGAAAGGAATATTGAGTAGAAGTACATAATTTTTCTCTATAAAATTTAAGGATAATCTGATGATAAAGGGAGAGGCAAAATGGTATTTTAATGGCATTTTTATGGGGCAAAAGGAAAAAACTATTTTTCAAAAATATGAGAAAATACTATGAAAACACTAATTCCTTAGAATAGTTCTGTTAAAGATATGTGTTTATAAAGTACTTGACAGTTTACATAACCTTCCTTATAGTGCTCCTATGACATGGAGTCATTCTCCTAATTTTATAGAATAACAAATAGAGGTATATTCCTAGAGCTTTAATAACTTCTCCAGTGTCATAAACAGTATGCCAAACAAACAAGTTTCAAATCCAGGTTTTGCTGAAGTTTAGTATGTGATGGAAGGTAAAAAAATCTGTGCTTTGGTAATCAAACACACCTCAGTATTATTTTCTTTTTGTTAACTTCTTTTCTTATCTTCAGATTAACTACTTCAGTTTCATCATCTGAAAAGTAATTAATGATAACTCCTCCTTTAGAAAGCATTGTGAAGATTAAAAAGAATATGTAGGAGAGTGCCTAGATCATTGTAGGTACTCAAAAAATGGTAACTACTTTTCTTGGCATTTCACTCATAGGAGTACAAAATTCTGCCAACTATTCCTCTGTAGGGCTTCCAAACTAATAAAGTGAATGAAGGAAGTCTAACATCACAAACCTGTTAATAACAACAGTATCAAACTATTTTAAAACCATAGTATTTTTGGACCCAGAAAAAAAATTGTATAATGCTGCAGTGTCCAATATAATGGCCACCAGCCACATATGACAGTTGAAGCTTAAATTAGCTAAAATTAAATAAAATTTAAGTCAGTTCTTCAGTCATACTAACAAAACAAAATATAATGTTAACCCTTCATTTCCAGGTAAAGAAATTGAGTTCTGTTTAATATGTTCAGTTCAATATTCTTGTATCCTCTTACCCTCAGTCACCACTAGTTTACTTTCTATTAATACCTTTGCTACAGTGTCTTCATTAATGGTAGAAACCATTAAATACCTGTAAGTTATCAATCACTTGTCTGGCAGTTGATAATAGGTATCAGCTGGAACCATTGCTAACCCTGTTAACCAAATACTTGCATAAGGCTTCACCCTATAACTGTAATTTCTTAAAATATGGCTACAAGAGCAAGCATTCCAAAAGAGAAACAGGTAGATACTGTATCATTTTCTCTAACCTAGCCTCAGAAGTCGAAGCCTCGCATCAGCATTCTGTCTTACTCTGTTCATTAGAAGTGAGTCACTAAAGATGGTCCATATTCAAGGGAAGAGGAGTTATACAGTATGTCACAAGTTACTTCATTCCTACTGCTTGTAAAATAGCTTCATCATTCCTTAGAACTCCCTAAAGCCTTTCATCTTATTACAACTTCAGGATGAGGTTCAGGTTCAGGATTTTGTCACCTAAGTCAGATCCAGAGGCAGACAAGGCTCTTTGGATGTGGTTCCCTAAGTACAGCTCTGAAAACTTGTGAGCTGAAAAGTCATCTTTCCCATTCCCACATCGTTACAGTGATGGGGCATGATAACTATAGACCCTCCCATTCAAAAAGAGAAAACAGGAGGAACACAGACATTATTGTTCTGTTGTTGTTGTTCAGCTGCTAAGTTGTGTCCGATTCTTTGCAACCCCATCGACTCCCGCACTCCAGGCTTCCTTGTCCTTCACTGTCTTCCAGAGTTCGCTCAAACTCATGTCCATTGAGTCAGTAATGCCATCCAATCATCTCATCCTCTGTCGCCCCTTCTCTTGCTGTCAACCTTTCCCAGCATGAGGGTCTTTTTCAGTGAGTTGGCTCTTCACATCAGATTGGCAAAGTGTTGGAGTTTCAGCATCAGTCCTTCCAATGAATATTCAAGGTTGATTTCCTTTAGGATTGACTGGTTTGATCTCCCTGCTTGTCCAATGGACTCTCAGGAGTCTTCTCCAGCACCACAGTTTGAAAGCATTAATTCTTCAGCGCTCACCCTTCTTTATGGTCCAACTCTCAGATCCATACATGACTGCTGGAAAAATCATAGCTTTGACCATATGCACCTTTGTCAGCAAAGTGATGTCTCTGCTTTTTAATATGTTGTCTGGGTTCGTCATAGCTTTTCTTCCAAGGAGCAAACATTTTTATTTCGTGGCTGCAGTCATGGTCCTTAGTGATTTTTTAGCCCAAGAAGATAAAAGATGCCATCTGCCATCTTTTTCCCCATCTACTTGCCACGAAGTGATGGGACCAGATACCAAGATCTTAGTTTTTGAATGTTGAGCTTTAGGCCAGCTTTTTAACCTCTCCTCTTTCACCCTCATCAAGAGGCTCTTTAGTTCCTCTTCACTTTCTGCCATTAGAGAGGTGGTATCTGCATATCTGAGGTGGTTGATATTTTTCCAGCAATCTTGATTCCAGCCTGTGATACATCCAGCCCAGTATTTCGCATGGTATACTCTGCACATAAGTAAAATAAGCAGGGTGACAGTGTCCAGTCTTGATGAACTCCTTTCCCATTTTGGAACCAGTCCATTGTTCCATGTCTGTTCTGACTGTTGCTTCTTGACCTGCATACAGGTTTCTCAGGAGACAAGTAAGGTGGTCTGGTATTCCCGTCTCTTTAAGAATTTTCCACAGTTTGTTGTGATCCACATAGTCAAAGGCATTAACATAGTTAATGAAGCAGAAGTAGATGTTTTTCTGGAATTCCTTTGCTTTTTCTATGATCCAACAGATGTTGTCAATTTAATCTTTGGTTCTAAATCCAGCTTGTACATCTGGAATTTTTCGGTTTATGTACTGTGGAAGCCTAGCTTGAAGGATTTTGAGAATTACTTTTTAGCATGTGAAATGAGCGCAATTGTATGGTAGTTTGAACATTCTTTGGCATTTCCTTTCTTGGGGATTAAACTGAAAACTGACCTTTTCCAGTCCTATGGCCACTGCTGAGTTTTTCAAATTTCCTGGCATATTGAGTGCAGCACTTTAACAGCATCATCTTTTAGGATTTGAAATCACTCAGCTGGAATTCCATCACCTTCACTAACTTTGTTCATAGTAATACTTCCCAAGGTCCACTTAACTTCACTCCAGGATGTCTGGCTCTAGGTGAGTGATAACACCATCATGGTTATCTGAGTCAATAAGAGCTTTTTTTGTATAGTTCTTCTGTATATTCTTGCCACCTCTTCTTAATCTCTTCTGCTTCTGTTAGGTCCTTACCGTCTTTATTGTGCTCATCTTTGCATGAAATGTTCTCATGATATCTCCAGTTTTCTTGAAGAGATCCTTCCCATTCTATTGTTTTCTTCCATTTCTTTACATTGTTCACTTAAGAAGGCTTTCTTATCTCTCCTTGCTATTCTCTAGAACTATGCATTCAGTTGGGTGTATGTTTCCCTTCCTTTACCTTTTACGTCTCTTTTTTTCTCAGCTATTTGCCAGGCCTCCTCAGACAACCATTGTATTTTCTTGCATTTCTTTTCCTTTGGGATTTGGTCACTGTCTCCTGTACAGCGTTAGAAACCTCCTTCCATAGTTCTTCAGGCACTGCGTTTACCAGATCTAGCCCTTGAATCTGTTCATCACCCCCAGTATATAATCGTAAGGGATTAGATTTGGGTCACACCTGAATGGTCTGGTGCTTTTTTCTGCTTCTTCAATTTAAGCCTGAATTTTGCAATAAGGAGTTCATGATCTGAGCCATAGTCAGCATCAGGCCTTGTTTTTGCTGACTGTGTAGAACTTCTCTGTTTTTGGCTGCTAAGAATATAATCAGTCTGATTTCGGTGTTGACCATCTGGTGATACCCGTGTGTAGAATCATCCAGTGTTGTTGGAGAAGGATGTTTGCTATGACAAAGTTTGTTCTCTTGACAAAACTCTTAGCTTTTGCCCTGCTTCATTCTGTACTCCAAGGCCTAACTTGCCTGTTACTCCAGGTATCTCTTGACTTCCTACTTTTGAATTCCAATCCCCTATGATGAAAAAGACATCCTTTTTTGGTGTTAGTTCTAGAAAGTCTTGCAGGTCTTCATAGAACCATTCCACTTCTTTGGCATTAGTGGTTGGGGCACAGGCTTGGGTTACTGTAATGTTGAATGGTTTGCCTTGGAAACAAACCGAGATCATTCTGCCATTATTGAGATTTTCCCCATGTATTGCGTTTCAGATTCTTTTGTTGACTGTGAGGGCTTCTCCAGTTCTTCTAAGGGATTCTTGCTCACAGTAATAGATATAATGGACATCTGAATTTAATTTGCCCATTCCTGTCCACTTCAGTTCACCGATTCCTAAAATGTTGATGTTCACTCTTACCATCTCATACTCGACCATGTCCAATTTACCTTGATTCATGGACCTAACATTCCAGGTTCCTATGCAGTGTTAGTCTTTACAGCATCAGACTTTACTTTTGCCACTAGACACATCCACAACTGAGCATGGTTTCTGCTCTGGCCCAGACTCTTCATTCTTTCTGGAGCTATTTCTCCACTCTTCCCCAATAGTATATTGGACATCTACTGACCTGGGGGACTCATCATCTGGTGTCATATCTTTTGCCTTTTCATACTGTTCATGGGGTTCTCAAGCAAGAATACTGAAGTGGTTTGCCATTCTCTTCTCCAGTGGACCACATTTTGTCAGAATCCACCATTACCCGTCCATCTTGGACGGCCCTCCACGGCATGGCTCATAGCTTCGTTGAGTTACACAAAGCTGTGATCCATGTGATCATTTTGGTTAGCTTTCTGTGATGGCAGCCTCCAACCATTGCTTGGTAGCCATTCTGAAATCCAGCAGGGCATGTGTTCTTTCTTGATTAGAGCTTAGTCATACTACATGGGAATGATTCTACACAGTTCTTGGGCTTTTCCACTGGACATTTTTTTTGGGAGGTATCTTCTTGAACTTAAGAGTAATCCTTTCTTGCACATAAGAAATGATTCATAATGCAGCTGGGTAGATTACCTACCCTGCTTCCTGCTCTTAGTAGTTCAGGGGTCCACATGTTTTCTTTCAAATTGTAATGAGTCAATCCATTATACAAAAGCAGCACTCACAAATCATGTCACAAGAAGCTATTTTCTACCTTGGACTTCTTAAAAGTCTCCCATGGAACAATGACTATAAGATCCTTTAAAGACCTATTTTTTAACAGAGAGGGTCTGTGATTGTGGTACAGTCTTACTTGAAGGATTTTTGTTGTCTATTTGAAACATCATTTACGCCTTTCTGTGGTTTTATCAAAAGTCTTATAGTCATATGCTGAGCTGCATTTTTATATTATATTTTCCTGACAGCACCCCAGGTTTAAATTCTGCCTATAATTCACTTCTTAATTTTAGCAATATTTGCATCTGGAAAATCTGAAAATGATAAGCCGATTTATTTTTTAGCAACAAGCCCTTGTTACTGTATTCAGTTCAGTACAGTCTCAGTCATGTCCAACTCTTTGTGACCCCATGAAATGCAGCAAGCACACCAGGCCTCCCTGTCCATCACCACCACTCCTGAGGCCTACCCAAACCCACGTCCATTGAGTCGGTGATGCCATCCAACCATTTCATCCTCTGTCATCCCCTTCTCCTCCTGCCCTCAATCTTTCCCAGCNTTAGTCGGCAAAGTAATGTCTCTGCTTTTGAATATACTATCTAGGTTGGTCATAACTTTTCTTCCAAGGAGTAAGCGCCTTTTAATTTCATGGCTGCAGTCACCATCTGCAGTGATTTTGGAGCCCAGAAAATAAAGTCTGACACTGTTTCTACTGTTTCCCCATCTATTTCCCATGAAGTCATGGGACCAGATGCCATGATCTTCGTTTTCTGAATGTTGAGCTTGAAGCCAACTTTTTCACTCTCCTCTTTCACTTTCAACAAGAGGCTTTTTAGCTCCTCTTCACTTTCTGCCATAAGGGTGGTGTCATCTGCATATCTGAGGTTATTGAGATCTCTCCCAGCAATCTTGATTCCAGCTTGTGTTTCCCCCAGTCCAGCATTTCTCATGATGTACTCTGCATAGAAGTTCAATAAGCAGGATGACAATATACAGCCTTGACGTACTCCTTTTCCTATTTGGAACCAGTCTGTTGTTCCATGTCCAGTTCTAACTGTTGCTTCCTGACCTGCATACAGATTTCTCAGGAGGCAGATCAGGTGGTCTGGTATTCCCATCTCTTGAAGAATTTTCCACAGTTCATTGTGATCCACACAGTCAAAGGCTTTGGCATAGTCAATAAAGCAGAAATAGATGTTTTTCTGGAACTCTCTTGCTTTTTCCATGATCCAGCGGATATTGGCAATTTGATCTCTGGTTTCTCTGCCTTTTCTAAAACCAGCTTGAACATCAGAGAGCTCACGGTTCACGTATTGCTGAAGTCTGGCTTGGAGAATTTTGAGCATTACTTTACTAGCTAGTAAAGTAATGCTCAAAATTCTCCTACACTGCCAGTGGATATTTCCCTATTAATGGACATTTTGGTTATCCCTACTTTATGCAGCCATAAACTATACATGATGAAAGCTCTTGTTTATGTATCTGGTATGTCTGAGGATGAATTCTTTTATGTGAAACAGCTGCTCCATAGGGCATACATTTGAAATATTGATGTGTGTTGTCCAATTGTCCTTTAAAGATGTAGAAGACATAGAAATAATTCTTCTTTTATTGAGGTATTTAAATATCATTTTCTCCACACTTTGGTCAGTGAAAAAATCACTTGTCTTTTAATTTAACTTGCACTTACTTGTGTTGGAAATTCCTTAATTTGCATAATTGAGATTACTTTTGCACATGTTTAAAAACTTCTGATAAGTTTCTCTGAACTGCATATTGATGTGCTTTTCTATTATATGTTTAATGTTTTTATAATTCATATGAGAAAGAACTATATTAGAGGGGAAAAGTCCCTCTGTGATATAGGTTGTGCCCGTTTTCTCCTCACTGTGGTCACATACTTGTAGTTTCCTTATGGTACGCACTGCTTGGCAAGAAGACAAATCTCTCAGATAACACAAATCTGACAGATTTTCATTCACTGTAAATAATAATATTTTATTCTTTAGAGGTGCATCTTCAATTTCTTTCTCTTTTTTCATTTTCTCTCTCTCACACTGCACACACATCAGCCAATATGAAATGGTAAGTTTTTCTTTGTTTCCTCCCCAACTTTAAATTCAATATGACTCCCCATACAGGTTATATCAGTCCTGGCTTGGTGCCTTTAGTGACTTCTTAAGGCACCTAGAATAAAGTTCAGACTTCTTCCATGGCCCGTGAACTTTGACACTTTCCATCTACAGTCTCATTCCAGAGACTCCTCACACATCACTCACCTCACTCTGCTCCATCCATGAGGATTTTCCTCAGACACATGAAGCATCATGGTCTTTCTACTTGGAAAAATCAGATCTTTCCACATTTTCAGTGTAAATGTTTCTCCAGAGAAACATTCCCTGAAGACTTAACGTAAAACCCACCAACTCTAGAACTTCAGCTCCAGAAGAGCACCAACTGGCCATCTGAGTCATCACCTAGAACACTACTTATTATGCTTAATTTTATGCGTCAGTATGACGGGGCTTTGACATCCAATACTAAAGCCAAAGACATCCTTAGATGTTGCTGTGAAGGTGTTTTCTATATGTGATGAACAGTTTTAGATTTTGAGTAAAGCAGATGATCTGCATGATGTGTGGGGGCCTCATCCAATCAATCAGTTGAAAGTCACAAGAGAAAAGACAGAGGTTCCCAGAAAAGAAAAATATTCTACCTCCAGGCTGCCTTGGCTTCAAGACTGTAACACTGACTTTCAACAGAATTTCTACCCTGCCTATAGATCTACACAGATCTCAGATTTACCAGCCCTCCACAATCCTGTGAGCCAATTCTTTAAAATATCTTTCTAAATATAGATGATGGATGATGATGATAGCAGAGGAACCAGTAGATCCTATTGATACCACAGGTTCGGCTCCTCTGGATAACCCTAACACAACTAATACATTACTACATATTTATCCCATAGAAAGCCCCCTCACTGCAAGTACCTTGTTTATACTAACACTTAACTTCTGAAGAAACATGTATGGCAATTTTAGAAACAAGACTTCAAATTAGACAGCAAAGACTCAATTATAAACCAACAGTACAATATATTTTTAAAATACTTTGTAATACTCTTTATATTTACTCCATACTGAAATAGAAGAAGACATGCATTTTGTTTGATAAAAATAAAATATATTACTCTAAAATGCTGTTGATTTACTGATTTAATATACCTAAAATACTTAGATTCTGTTTAGAATAATCTCAAAGGGACCAATATTTCACTCATGTTTATAACTGCCATTTCATATTTAATTTATGTAAAATTATATGAAAACTTTTATAGTTCACATATCATATATTAATGACTAGCATGTGTGCATGCATCATGCTAAGTTGCTTCAGTTATTCTGACTCTTTACTGCCTTATGGACTATAGACCACCAGGAGCCTCTGTCCATGGGGATTCTCCAGGCAAGAATACTGGAGTGGGTTACCATGCCCTCTCCAGGGGATCTTTCTGATCTAGGGATCGAACTTGAGTCTCTTATGTCCCCTGTATTGGCAGATGGGTTCTTTACCACTAGTGCCTACTGGGAATCCCCCATATTAATGTCTTGTAGCTTGTGCTTGTGCTAGCCACTCAGTCGTGTTCCACTCTTTGTGACCCTATGGACTGTAGCCCACCAGGCTTCTCTGTCCATGGAATTCTCCAGGCAAAAATACTGGAATGGGTTGTCATTCCCTTGTCCAGGGAATTTCCCTGACCTAGGGATGGAAACCAGGCAGATTCTTTACTGTCTGAGCCACTAGGGAAGCCCCATATTAATGCCTTACTGGTTAACAGAGTCTTCACTTTATTAGGGGGAGGCCTTTCTTGCTGTCAGAACTGCATAGAATGGGACAAAGAAATGAGCAGCTTTGTATCAATTTAGATACAATTTGGTTGATACTGATAGAGGGAACTCAAAAATTAATGGCATTTCTTAAAATGAAAATATCACTTTTTTATAATATAGAAATGTTATGAAAAATTTAAGCACTAAGTGTCTAAAGAGCAAAATTTTCTTATTTGCTTTTCCTTCCCCCCAACCATTGTCCAGAGGCTTATACTTTTCAGATGAACTGACTTTTAGGCAACTTCCAAAACTTGAGACTCATTTCCTTTATGATTCTAAAACTCTTGAGTTTCTTATTCAATAGCCCAAAGATTTATAATTTGAATTCTTTGTGGTTCCATTACATATAAAACTGATTAAAGATAGAGCTTTGAAAGTGGATTATACAAAAAAATACTCAAAAAATAATCTGCATTCATTTATCTCCCTAAAGGGAAAAAAATAAAATATTACCTCATTTTAGTTATGAGTAAATGAAATATTCAGAACAATGAAATACATAATTATATTAATCATATAAGTCAAAACACAAAGGTCAGTAATTAAACGTTACATTAACATGTAAGTAATTTCAAATCAAATTTTAGAAATGCATTTCAACAATATCTAGTAAAATCTACTCATTTGTTTTGAAGAATGTATCAGAAAATAAGGATCTTGATGGTTGGGCAAGAGAATATCTTGATAACTGATGAGCTATTTTTATAAAATAAATGAGACTACACTGAATTCTATTTGAAGAAGAAAGTATTATAAATAAGTGACTGTTCTCTTTCATCTCTTCTGGCATTTTTTCTAAAATATAATAAATCATTCACTGATTAATTTGTATCCTATGTTATGGAAGGAACTAGACTAAGAAAACATATGTGCCATCTTTATAGATAATCAAACTTACAGCTATTTTACTAAAAAGGGAATAGTTTTTCATTTCTAAGTTCAATATGAAAATGAAGGATAAGTAAAAACTTCTCAGGGTAATATAAGTAATATAAGAATAGGCTTCCCAGAACCCTTGAAGACTGCTGCTGTTTGCAATAACACAATCTGTAGTCACACGTCTATGGAACTGTGATGAAATCTGTACCCCTAAAGAGATAACAACTTCTGTGCCAAACAGATGGGAAAAGGTCCTTTAGCTTTCCACGTCAGTGAACTTTTATCTTGTTCTCTTATTCTTTTTTTCATCTTCCTCTCACATAATCTCTGATGGAAGCAGGTAACATGTTAAAAATAGCTTCCTCGAACCATGTCAATCTGGTGAGAAACTGAGTAGTTAGACACACGGTGATGACTGATGTTCAAGCTCATTTTGTTTTAGTGATTCTGTTTACAACATGTATTTCCTTTGGGGATTCAATGGATGAAGAGAAATGACTTTAAGTGTAGCAGCCTTAAAATTGTCATTTCCCGAAACAATCTGTTGTATGATGTACTTATATTTAGTATGGCTTCAGACATATATTTCCAGCCAACTGGTAGTTTATTACGATCAACTTTAAGACAGTGATTGACTATCTCCAAAAAACTGCTTCAGAGTAAAATATTTTTCTTTTATCTTTGCAATGCTTTTATTTTGTATCTTAACTTTTAGTTTTCCCTTGAGAAAACTGATATATGGCATGGGTACAAGATGGATCACAATTCGCCAAAACTGGAGTATTGAAACTGCCAATTATGATATATTTTCTCTACTTCTATACTCAATGAAATAATCTTTTAAACTATTAATAAGGCATATCTCCTACTTCAAGCCCAAATCCCTAATATTAATTTTACTGACCCATAAACTAACCTTCTTTGTTTTCCATTGTTCTCTAACGTCTTTGTTTTCCAAATGAACATCTTCTGATCCATGATAGAAAACATTCAATGAAGAGAGATCAGTGCAAAAGTGTTTCATTCCTACTGAAGTAAAGGAATATAAACTGCTCAATAAGAAGATTGAATAGTTTTTGAATGTTTACTATGCTATAACTAGTATGCTAAATTGTTGTTGTGGATAACATTTAATTCTCAAATATGAGATATGCACTATTTTCAGCCACATTTTAAAGACAGAAAACTGATGTAATTAGGTGGGGGTCGGGATTGGGAGTTCATGTACACTCGTGGCTGATTCATGTCAATGTATAGCAAAATGAATACAGTAAACAAAACAAACTAAAAATAAATAAATAAATAAAGAAGTTAATAAATGAGCTTTTACTGGTTTTCTGAGTGAATGGCTACACGATAATGGACATGGGAAAGTTTAATACACAAGTAGTCAGGACACACCTGTGAAACTTAAATGCAAGTGTTGAGAAGGGGAAGAGATACTCTGAAAGGTTACATGCAAATGTAAATAACGCAGCTTAAGAGGCCACCAAACTTAATGCATTTGCTCCCATTCTTTGTCTTGCTTCTAAGTCAGCTGATTAAACTTCCATCAGTCTTAGAAACACTCTAAAGCATTCACACTTGTAATTCCTGGATCAGTGGTGTTGTCCTCTACATCATATTCTAAATGAGAGGGCTCATACCTGCCTTGTCTATTCACCGTATTTCCATCATCTAGAACAGCATATGTGACAGAATAGACTGTTGACAACATAATTTTTCTTATGACTTATGATGTTTTTTATTTACTGTGTGTGTGCGTTCAGTCGTGTCCAACTCTTTGTGGCCTCATGGATTATAGCCACCCAGGCTCCTCTGCCCGTGGAATTTTCCAGGCAAGAATTCTAGATTAGGGTGCCATTTCCTACTCCAGGGGATCTTCCAGACCCAGGGATTGAACCGCATCTCTTGAGTTTCCTGCATTGGCAGGCAGATTCTTTACCACCAGAGTCACCTGGGAAGCCCAGTTCTATTTATTATGTTTTACTATAAAATTTTCAAACACACTCACAAATAAAAAGAACACCCTGTAGCCATAATACACCTTCCATGACTATCTACACACATATACAGTACATACATATCTGTGTACTTAGTTGCTCAGTCATTTCCAACTCTTTGCAACCCTGTAGACTGTATCCCACCAGTCTCCTCTACCATGGGAATTCTCCAGGCAAGAATACTGGAGTGGGTTGCCATGCCCTTCCTCAGGGGATCTTGCCAACCCAGGGATCAGACCCAGGTCTCCCACATTGCAGGCAGATTCTTTACTGTCTGAACCAAGTGAAGCCCATATACATATATACGTTTCATATTTAGTGTGATCATCTTCTTATGACTCAATGATTGATTTTAAAGCAAATTTCAGACATCATCTCATCTCATCTATAAATATTTCAGAGGTTATTTCAAATGCATGAATCAAGACCCATATCACATAATACCCCTTTTATTAAATATTGTTCAAATCCTCTCAATCAAATGAGATTTTTCCTTATTTGAAAGTCTGTCAGATTTTTTTGTGTCTCACTTATTTAACAGTATCTGTCTTGTTGGTGTTCATACTGTGAACTATTCTCTACCTGTGTTTGGAACTGAAGTCCCTGACGTGGGGACAAAGTCTTACTTACCTTTGTGTTCCATTCAAAGTCAACTGCAGTATATTGACAATGGAATCTAGTTTCCTGTCTTCTACCCCTCAGTTCCAAATACATGTAAAAGGATGTCAAAATAGCACTTTTTCTGTTTCCATTTCAGCTGAGAATAAGATAATTGACGGCATTCCAAACTGAAGTGCTAGGCGTAAGAACAGATGGCTGAAAACTGGTTTTCAGTCTTTCACCCTGATGTTCACCTTAACTGTATTAAAGAACTGAGGTTGAAGAAACAAAAGGAGAGAACTTTTTGAAGGAGCTTGTTAGACTGCTGTGTCACCTCCATATTCATTCATGCTAAGGGAGAGAGGCTGAGGGATCCTTGTAAGTTGAAGAATTAAAAGGACTAGTAGTTGATCCATGCCTAAGAAAATGGAAGGTGGCCCATGTTTGTAGTAGAAGCTACCTACCTAACAGGAGAATAAAGAGAAGCAACTCCACTGAATACTGGCTGTACTTCCACCAAAAGCAGGAGACAGAAACACAAAGTTTCTATGGCCTTGAGTGGACCATGAGGGAGAAAAGACTCCCACCAGGAGACCACAGCAGAAAAAAGCCAGAATTGACCATCAGATGGAGAAGACCAGGGAGTAGACCTTGTCCTGAACACATGGAAGCCCTAGAACATCAGTCTTAATACCTGCTAAGCTAGGAATCATTAAGGAGAGAGGTAAAATAATCAGCCAAAAGAATATTCCTTTCTCTTACCCCTTCTCTCTCACTGCTGCCACAGTGTCCCTCCAGCTCCAAGCTGGGGGAGTCATAAACATAAGCTGGAGGACAAGAAGTCAAGGTGGGCATGTGGGCCTGGAGTGGTTCACCTCCATGTAGGTACCTCCAAGACTGAAGCAAAATCTCAGAGGAATGGGGAGAAATGGCCACTTTACGTGAAGCTCCAATGATCAAGTCGATCTAGAACCTTCTTTTGCTGAATTTAGACTTCTATGGGCTGAATTTAATTACTGAATTTAGCAACTGCTTATGGAACTAATGACAATTACAAATCCTTCAGACACTGATGACCAATAAAATTCTGAGAATCATTCTAGTGACAGGGAAAAGCAGTCTTCAGAGAGGGTTTAGTGAAAGTTTCTGTTTTCACCTTTGTGTTCCAGCTCCCTAAACGTAACGATTGTGTGCTTCATAGGGACAACTGACTATTAAGTCAATAAGCCAGTGAAGAAAGATTCAAAAGAAATTTCTCAGTTTGAAAAATGAGACACCATGCAATTATTGCCACCTTAATGGAGCATTTCTTAGAAAACACCAAATGTGTATATTGACTTGAGAAGAATGGGTATTTTCCTAGGCTTTAACCCTAGTTTGAAATGTCAGAACTTGGAGTAAAGTTGACTAAATGAGCATCCTCTTGCTACCTTTTCCTATCTTATTTTCTATAGAACTAAACTGTGGAATAACTATTTCAAGCACTACCATTTAAATAAAAATCATCTGCCAAGCAAGTGTACTGTAGTAAGATGTAAGAAGATTGTACACAGTCAAGAACTCTGCACATTTTATGCTCATTTAGAACCTAATACATCAATCATACTGATTCTTTGTCCATTGGCTCTAAACTGTGCATTCTACAATGAAAGGAATTTGACAGTCTCTTATATCTGGGTTTCCTGGGTGGCTCGGAGGGAAAAAAAAAAAAATCTGCCTGCCAATGTGGGAGAAATAGGAGACACAAGCCTGATCCTTGGGTTAGGAAGATCCTCTAGAGAAGGAAATGGCAACCCATTTCAATATTCTTGCCTGGGAAATTCCATGGACAGAAGACCCTGGTGGGCTACAGTCCATGGGATTGCAGAGTCAGACAGACTGAGCATGCACACATGCTCCTATGCACTCTATGATACATCTAAAACCACACTCTATTCTTGCCACAAAAGAGCAAAAATGTTTCAGTTCTTCCTATACTGAAGAAAGTGACTCAGAATTTTGACCTTGGGTGCATCTGACACTTTCATCTACCACTAGCCCAGGTGCCTCATCTGTGATAAAGACAATCATACCTAATAAGTTTCTAAGACAGGAGCTTTCCTAAGTTCTTTAGACTGTGGTTTCATTAACATGTCTATGGGAGTGCACAGAATTACACAGGCATGATACTAAGGTTAAGTTAGAAAAAAAATCAGTATCCAGAGTCAGCCATAGGTAGGAATTTTTATGATTCATTTCATTTCTTCTCGTTTTTCAGACACTCAATTTCATTTTGGAAGTATGACTCACCCAAATGTTATCACCAAGCCACACCCCCAAGTCACCAAATCTCTTCTCCTATTAAAACATTTATCAGAGTTTTTTCCTCAGAGTTTTGTTAGCTTTAAAAATTATTGATGTGTTCAATGATACCAGTCTAAGCCTCTCAGATAATACAGAAGCTGTGTTATAAAATAAATTTCAGTAGATAAGAAGATATATGAAATATAAATACAAAAAAGTATTACAGGAATTACGGTGAATTTAAAGGTTACAATAAAACACAAACGAGGGGGTTCACTTCACTAGGACTCAAAAAAAAAGTGGGAAATTGTTTGGAATTAGCAGATGCAAACTATTACATATAGACTGGATAAACAACAAGGTCCTACCATAGAGCAGAAGGAGCCAAATTTAATGTTCTGTGATTATAATGGAAAAGAAAATGAAAAGAATATATATATAAGTAAATTACTGTATAGCAGAAATTAACACAACATTGCAAATCAACTATATTTGAATAATTTTTTAAGTGAGAGTTTGGCCAAACTGTATATAGAGTTCTATGGAAAAAAGTATTTAATTTAAAATTATTCCATATTAATGGAATAGTGGAACAATCAAGGTTCATGGCAGATTGTTGTGATGGAGTAGGAGTGGGGACACCTCATAATCACTCATTTTAAGTGACCTCCAATTCCAAACCAAGTAAGATAAGCCAAAGGTATGATAACAATGATGATTATTACAAAGGTATTGGAGAAGGCAATGGCAACCCATCCAGTACTCTTGCCTGGAAACTCTCATGGATGGAGGAGCCTGGTAGGCTGCAGTCCATGGGGTCATGAAGAGTCAGACATGACTGAACCTTCGCTTTCATGCATTGGAGAAGGAAATGGCAACCCACTCCAGCGTTTTTGCCTGGAAAATCCCAGGGACGGGGGAGCCTAGTGAGCTGCCGTCTACGGGGTCGCACAGAGTCGGACACGACTGAACCGGCTTAGCAGCAGCAGCAGCATGCTTCAATATTATCAACCTGATTGAATAGGCAGAAATAGCAAGGGGCAAACAATAGAAAACAGGCTGGTGTTAAGTCATAAAGAACATATTGCCTTTGCATAGGCAACACAGGAAAAAAAGCCAGTTGTTACATTAGTACAATCCTGAGACCTGAGTGGGTTTAAAATGTAGTTTGTGACATTTGGAAACTAGGCTGGGGGTTTTAAAAAAAAAGAACATATAACTGAATGTAGGAAAGTCAGGAAGAAACAGAAAATTTGAAGATGAAGTAGTTTTCCAGATAAATAACGGGTAAAAAGTGGGGGAAAGTGAGATTAAAAAAAGTTATGGCCAGGAAAGTGTCATTTGATAGAAAGAAAAATGATAATAAATAAGTATAAAAATCTCAGATTTTTTAAGCTTTTATATTCTTTTCTGATTTTTTAAATTCAATTACAATATGTTGACATGGGGCACCTCAGCATAACAGTTCAAAAAGAAAACACTGTGTTAAGAAAGTAGCATTATAGAACATTAACTACATCAAGATGAAGTAGAAATCACAAGGAATATTTATTTTAATAGAATACTTAACAGCTATTGGCTAGTTTAAGAGTTGCTGCGGAAGTCATAAATTCCTGGAGATCGAAGGAGAGTTACTAGATTATCTGTCTATTAATCAAAAAGGAAAAAGAAAGCCTGGAAATTAAGCAGCTGTCATCTGAACTTCAGTACTCAGAAAGACAAGTGCAAGCCTTTAAACAATCAATTTGCAATCACAGGGAACTCAGCACAGAGTAGGACTGGCAGGCCTTTCACAGAACATTTTTGTTTCATGATGAAAAGACGGGAGGCAAGAGATAGGGACTATGTGGATGTTAGTGATACAGTTTCATCGTTAATCAGGAATTGCTTGAACTATGTACCTTGGTGCCTTCATAGTGTATATGGTATGTATGTACTCTTCAAAATCATTTGAACTAAAAGAGATTGTTTCATAAATTAATATGCTACAGCTATTTGACATATTTCATCTTCAACCACAAAGGAATTCCACCGCTTTTGATGAGCAAAAAAGTGATTTGACCCAGTTTATAGGCCTGTCATAATATTGAAACAAGCTGTATGGTTCTCCTATTCTTTAAGGCAGGACGTCTATGCACATAAATAACATTATCAATCATCTCCTTAAAAATGCCTCCAGGAGAAAATATCTTGCCAAAATAATCACTTCACTCTTATAATGAATGATAAGCTCAATCTTGGCCACAAATTTATCCTATTGATGTGTTTGCCATAGTTTCTCTCGATTATATCTGAGAGTATTACAACCCAGCATATAAAAGCAAAATAAAAATCTCTACTATCTCCAAATGTGGTACGTGTTGTGTGCTCAGTCGTGTCTGATTCTTTGCAATCCCACCAGACTCCCCTGTCCATGGAATTCTCCAGGCAAGAATATTGGGGTGGGTTGTCATTTCCTTCTCCACCAAATGTGGTATACATTCACTTAACATTCATTTCTTCAAAATTTGATGGCATTATTTATTTCAATCAACTTTGGGTCTCTAAAATGGATATTCTATTTGAGGATCTTAGTATTTTCACACTATACTTTGTTTTTCTCAAGGAAAAAGCAGCTAATTGTAGCTGAAAAGCAGTTCAGGATTGTAAAACTCATCAGAACTTGACTTTACATTGAAGCCATTTTAGATAAATTCAGTGGTTCAGCATTAAAACATATCCATTAATTTTTTGAAAAATCCATATCATAAAATTACTAAAAAAATCAAAATTGGTTTGAAACAAAATATAAAAATAGTGTTTTTATCTCAAAAAAGAATTATAAAAAGAAGAAAATAATAATGGCCCATAATTCTAACATCACTGTAACATGTTTTCATTAAATATCAATAAATAAATATAATGCAAATAAAAAATAAAGCCTCCCCAGTACTTTAAGTATATTAGCAGTTTTCACATAACTGTCCAGAAATATTCTATGTGGAACCAATATTAGTATTTTTATTTATTCAAATCTTCTGGTAAAATACTCAATATCTAACTTTTAACTATTTTTAATAGTTATTTGAACTTATTCTGCTTTAGCAAATATAAACATGAATCATTTTTGACTGCCACATAATATTCAATGGTCAGTATACCATGTTAACTAGATATGATAGATATTTATATTTTAGCATAGACTTTGCATTGAAAAAAATTCCTGATCTAAATGTATATCAAAAACTAGCAGAGCCATGAATGAAATTACAAGTTAAGGTACAGATAAGAGTTTTCTCAAGATCAAGCAGAAAAGAGACACCACAAAATCAGCTTACTCTAAAGCATTAGGAAGAAAATTTTGGGGAGAATTCAATGAGATGATTCTTATAAAACTTTAGTTGAGTGCTGGAAAACAATCAGGCTTGAAAAATGTTCATTTGGGAAGCAGCCTAGAGAGGTGGTAGGGAGCTAGTGTGAGAGGCTCATCGGCTGGCCTGGTGGGGCAAGGAGTAGACTGGTGACTCATGAGATAGGGAAAAGAGGAAAAACATAAAGGGGAAACACATCCTGAGGGAAGGGAAAATGTCAGCTAAGGTGATGAGGTGGAAGGGCTATATGAGGGAATATTAAGTGAAGTGAAAGGTGTTCACAGGAAAATGGAGTCACATAGGGCTCTTGGAAGCAACTGACAAACAGGAGCCTGGGTGGTATGGAAAAGGAAGACAGGAGATGGAAGCAACTGAGGATAATGAGAATTGTTCACTTTCTTTACCAGAAATGTGGATGCTTCGCATGGACAGTTCTTGCTAAAGATAAGCTTTCTTTATTCATAAACCATGATGAGGTCTTAAAATATATATCATGTAGAAGAATACATATATTTTTAAAATTTTATTTTTTTATTGAAGGATAATTGCTTTACAGAATTTTGTTGTTTTCTGTCAAACCTCAACATGAATCAGTCATCGGTATACACATATCCCCTCCCTCCTGAACACCCCCCGCCATCTCCCTCCCCCTCCCACCACTCCAGGTTGACACAGAGCCCCAGTTTGGGTTTCTGGAGCCATGCAGCAAATTCCCATTGGCTGTCTGTTTTACATATGGTAATGTAAGTTTCCATGTTACTCTTTCCATGCATCTCACCCTCTCCTTCCCTCTCCCCATGTCTACAAGTCTATTCTCCATGTCTATTTCTCCATTGTTGCCCTATAAGTAAATTTTTCAGTACCATTTTTCTAGATTCTGTATATATGTGTTAGAATATGATATTTATCTTTCTCTTTCTGACTTACTTCACTCTGTATAATAGGTTCTAGGTTCATCCACCTCATTAGAACTGACTCAAAGGCATCCCTTTTTATGGCTGAGTGATATTCCATTGTGTATTAGTACCACCACTTCTTTATCCATTCATTTGTCTATGGACATGGCTGCTTCCATGTTCTAGCTATGGTAAATAGTGCTGCAAAGAACAATCAGATACATGTGTTTTTTCAATTTTGGTTTCCTCAGGGTATATGTCTAGGAGTGGGATTGCTGGGTTATATGGTGGTTTTATTCCTAGTTCTTTAAGGAATCTCCATACCGTCTTCCATAGTGGCTGAATCAATTTACATTCCCACCAACAGTGCAAGAGTGTTCCCTTTTTTCCACACCCTCTCCAGCATTTATTGTTTGTATACTTTTTGATGATTGCCATTCTGACCAGTGTGAGATATCTCATTGTAGCTTTGATCTGCATTTCTCTAATAATGAGCAATGTTGAGCATCTTTTCATGTGTTTGTTAGCTATCTGTATGTCTTCTTTGGAGAAATGTAGGTTTATCTTTGAGTTAAAAATACTATCCCTCTGGAAAGTTTTTCTAAACCATTGATTTCTCCAACAGTATTTCCTATTATACAACCCCCTGACCAAATAATCGAGAGGAATGGGACAAATTGAAACTAGGGCTCTTGCAGCTATAGAATCAAATGTATAATATAATGTAACGTTGTATATTAAATATATGCATATTCTGAACTAAATCATTCATTAATCACCATGAAATTCTCATAAGCCCTTGTAGAAAAATTGTTAATATACAAAAATGTTCAATTCTGGTTTGAACAATGGGAAAAGAGAAAGTATAAGTCAAAGTAGAATTTAATTACTAGATCTAAGTGGCAGAAATTTTATTAACATGAATACTACAAGAACTCAAAATACTATGCATGCTATGACTACTCTCAGTAAAGGCAAGAAAGATATATTTAAGAACACATTTCAACATCCAAGGAGCATAATGAGAAAAGAGCACTAGCCATGTCAGCCAAACATTTTATTTAAATTTAATTATAGTTCCTACCTTCAGTAATTATTTTCTGTGAAATCAAGATTTCTTATGAGATATCTGAATATAAACTATAAGTAATCATTTTACTATATCAGGAATGTAACCTTTAACTATAATGAATATGATCACCCAGAAACAGTTTTTATTACATGAATTTATACTAACATTAATTACAGTATATGTTTATCATAGCAAATTGAATTTGCTAAATGACATTTTAAATGAACTCATCACTTTTGTGGTAACTAAACTACCTATCCTTATACGGAGTAGGCGTGTTTATAAATCAGAAAATTTAACACCCTATTTTTTGGCAGATTTCTCAATATAAAATACACTAAAACATTCAAATCCAAACACAGCACAGCCTTACACTCTATGATAATCACTATCACTAAAAAATCAACTAATTTCTTGCCAATTACTTGGACCAACACTATGGTTTTAGAGAGAAAATAGGACTTTCTCAAGCTCAAGAAATTATTTGAGAGCATGACCAGTTATAGGAAGTGAAGGAAAATAAACTCAAAGAAATTCTAGACAGTGAGAAAAAAAAAAGGTAAAAAAAAATTCACTCCTGAGCTTGAGAACAATTGACAGTATATAAATAAATAATGTCTCCAACAGACATACATAAAAGTACCAGCTCTCTCTATCACTCTCTCTCTCTCCCCACCCCGCTTTCTCACATACACTCAAAGAGACAACTGTAGGGAGGAAATATGAACACTGTGCTGTGTGCTAAGTTGCTTCAGCCCCGTCCGACTCTGCAACTCCATGGATTGTAGCCCACCAGGCTCCTCTGTCCATGGGATTCTCCAGGCAGGAACACTGGAGTGGGCTGCCATGCCCTCCTCCAGGGGATCTTTCTGACCCAGAGATCAAATCCCACATCCGTTATGTGTACTGCACTGGCAGGCAGGTTCTTTACCACCAGTACCACCTGTGAAACCCATATTGACACTGTGGTGACATATATACAGAGATCAATAAATCTTTGCCCACGTATTCACATTTCACTAAATGTCCTCACTTTCTAAATAGTCAGAAAATTAAAGTAAAAAAAAAAAAAGATATTTGAGAAACAAGACAGATTGGCTAGATATTAAATAATACCTAATAGAAAAAGTGAGATTGTTCAGTAAGCCATAGACAGATACCAAAGACAAGAGACCTTTTAGAACACCACATAATGCTATCCACATTTCTAAAATGTCAAAAGAATCAAATTTTTCTTGGACAAACAAAAGAGAAGGAATCAATGTATCCTCTGACCTATGGGGCAAAGTTAAAACTAAAGTAACGCATTAAAGAAAAGGGGGGAAAAAAGGATAAAAGTGGCTACTAGGTTTTCATAGATCACTACACATAAAATACCTTTTTACTATGTCTTCTCCATTCCAGCATGGTAGTCCATCAGCAGCATCTAATTCATTACCACAAAGCTGATCAGCCAGGCCCCCGTAGAATGTCCTGTACAGTCGAAGGCTGTTGATAAATTCTCTGAATGGAAAAACAAAGAAATCAGTTAAATCCCAAAGTTCATAAGAAATGCCAATATAAATGGCATAATGTTATGCATAATGTTTAGAAGGCAGCTCGTACAATTCTCTTTTTTTTTAATTCTTCTCTAACAATAGAGACACAAAATATATCTTTTAAAAAATGTATTCAAATTTATTCTCTTAAATAAAAGTTTACACTGGGTATAGGTCCAAGAAATTGTGAATAGTACGTACACACACACAAACACACGTCACTTTATTTAGCTTCCGGAAGAAATATCAATAACCTCAGACATGCAGATGACACCACCCTTATGGCAGAAAGTGAAGAGAAACTAAAAAGCCTCTTGTTGAAAGTGAAAGAGGAGAGTGAAAAAGTTGTTTTAAAGCTCAACATTCAGAAAACAAAGATTATGGCATCCGGTCTCATCACTTCATGGGAAATAGATGGGGAAACAGTGTCAGACTTTATTTTTTGGGGCTGCAAAATCACTGCAGATAGTGACTGCAGCCATGAAATTAAAAGACCCTTACTCCTTGGAAGGAAAGTTATGGACCAACCTATATAACATATTCAAAGCAGAGACATTACTCTGCCAACAAAGATCCATCTAGTCAAGGCTATGGTTTTTCCAGTAGTCATGTATGGATATGAGAGTTGGACTGTGAAGAAAGCTGAGTGCCAAAGAATTGATGCTTTTGAACTGTGATGTTGGAGAAGACTCTTGAGAGTCCCCTGGACTGCAAGGAGATTCAACCAGTCCATTCTGAAGGAGATCAACCCTGGGATTTCTTTGGAAGGAATGATGCTAAAGCTGAAGCTCCAGTATTCGGCCACCTCATGAGAAGAGTTGACTCATTGGAAAAGACTCTGATGCTGGGAGGGATTGGGGGCAGGAGGAGAAGAGGACTACCGAGGATGAGATGGCTGGATGGCATCACGGACTCAATGGACGTGAGTCTGAGTGAGCTCCGGGAGATGGTGATGGACAGGGAGGCCTGGTGTGCTGCGATTTATGAGGTCGCAGAGTCGGACACGACTGAGTGAGTGAACTGAAAAGCCCTCACTAGCTACTGCTATTTAAACCAGTTACCAGTAGTTAGTGATACTGCTGCTGATGCTGCTGCTAAGTCGTGTCAGTCGTGTCTGACTCTGTGCAACCCCATAGACGGAAGCCCACCAGGCTCCTCTGTCCCTGGGACTCTCTAGGCAAGAACACTGGAGTGGGTTGCCATTTCCTTCTCCAATGCATGAAAGTGAAAAGTGAAAGGGAAGTCACTCAGTCTTGTCCGACTTTTAGCGATCCCATGGACTGTAGCCTCTTTTCCATATAGAAATGTCAGAGGCTTACAACAAGCTGACTGACTGCTTACTGATTAAAAGTTTAGTAGGCTTGGGTGATTCTCCCATCTGGGTCTTCTCTTTGGTGTCTAAGAACATAAAGCGATACATCTTTACTAAATATGAGAGAACTCAGGTATGTGACACACTTCAGTAGCATGAAAATAAAAGTGATTGTAGTGAGTAATGTATAATACATTTGCTAAGTTATTTTTCCCTCTCATACTGCTTCCCTTTTCAGTATAAATTGCAGAAAGAGAAATTCAACACAACGGCAGTTTTTCAATTTAGAAATTCAAGACTTTGGAGTTTTAAAGCCAAAGCTTTGAGGTCTCAAAACCTTGAGTTCTAGCACTGCAAAAGACCAAGTCTTAAAGACTTTAGTGTCGAACCTTTTTACATACATAACTGTTCTGGGGAAAAAAAGAAAACTCACTAGTCTGATCCAGATCAAATGTCCCCTGGACCAAAAGGCAGGGAAAGGAGATGGAAATGTTGGAAGGGCAGTAAATTTCAGAAATCTGTAAGATGAGTGATTAAAATACTGCAATTATGAAACCACATTCCTCATTGATACTTTTGAAAGAATTTCTTTGAAAGTGAAATTAAACAGCAGGGGTGGTTATAAATTATAGCTGGAATAATCAAATTTTAAAAAATTAAATCTAATTTTGAAAGCACTAAGCCTCAAGTTTCAACTTGTAATTTTCTCTCACTGGTATTTGAAGAACTAGTGATATAAAACTGCTGGAATTGTAAAAAAAAAAAAAAAAAAAAACCACTGTTGGAAGGATAAATACAACTTTCAAATATGTAAGATTTGCAATCATAGAGAAAATCAGACGTTCCCATGGCAAGTGTCTGGTGAGTATTTAATCAAACTTTTGAGACCCTGGTTCAATTTCTGAGTCAGGAAGATCCGCAGTGATTTTGGAGCCCAAGAAAGTAAAGTCTGTCACTGTTTCCATTGTTTCCCCATCTATTTGCCATGAAGTGATAGGACCAGATGGCATGATCTTTGTTTTTTGACTGTTGAGTTTTAAGCCAGCTTTTTCACTCTCCTCTTTCACTTTTATCAAGAAACTTTTTAGTTCCTCTTCACTTTCTGCCTACCCACTCCAGTATTCTTGGGCTTCCCTTATGGCTCAGCTGGTAAAGAATCCACCTGTAATGCAGGAGACCTGGGTTCAATCCTTAGGTTGGGAAGATACCCTGGAGAAGAATACCCAGTATTCTGGCCTGGAGAATTCCATGGAATGTATAATCATGGTGTAGCAAAGATCGGAAACGGCTGAGCGACTTTCACTTTCACTTTTCCTTAGCAAAGCTTTACCAGACAAGTAATAACAAAACTGTCACAGGAAAAGCACAAATTTCTAACTCATGCTCAGTCAAAAGAAAAAAAAAGATGCTCTATCTTCTCACTAACACAGTTAAATGATTATCTATATTTTATTGGTTTCCTCTACTAGAAAATAAGTTTCTCCTTGATGGCTATGTTCCACTAATTGTAATGCATGAACAAACATCAATTCTCATGCTGCAGCTACTAAAATATAATTGATGAAATTGACTGGTTCTTTCTTAGAGAGTGGGGTTTAATGAATGAGAAGATGTGTGACTCCATTCCTGATTTCTATCCAACATAAATGACCACGTGTTTGGAATCAAAGAATCTTCTGGAAATGAAGAGGCCTGGCACAAATGGCTGCAGATGTTGTTGCTATTCAGTCGCTTAGTCGTGTCTCTTTGTGACCCCACAGACTGTGGCATGCCAGGCTTCCCTGTCCTTCATTATCTCCTGGAGTTTGCTCAAACTCATGTCCATTGAGTCAGTGATGCCATCCAACCATCTCATCCTCTGTTGTCCCCTTCTCCTCTTGTCCTCAATCTGTCCCAGTATCAGGGTCTTTTCTCATGAGTTGGTTGATGTGGAGACTTTCAAATTGGTCATGAATAGATATTTTTATGGCCCCTAAAACTCTAACTTCAATCTTGATAAATGGTGTCCTTTCTTCTTTCACACTCAATATATCGTAGTAGGGAAACTACATCTTTATTTTCCAGCTCCTTTCAAATGCTCTTGCCATTGCCTTAGCTTAAGTCTTAATCGTTTCACTGGAATTACTACACCTGGAGGAGCCACTTCCCATTTGTTCCGTAACAATCATCTCCCATCCTCCATGAGATTCATCTATAGAAATTCAAATCTGGTAGTCCACAGACTATGCCATTCATTTGCATAAAGTCATCTATGCCTCTCTATTCTCTACAGCATGAAATCTAGTCTTTTTAGATAGGTAATAAGACACTCTCTCAATTTCAGCAACCCAAGCCACAGTTTAGGGTTCCACAAAAGTGTGATGCTTGTTATTCTCCAAACATACCTCTATGCCTTTGCCCTCATTCTCTCTGAAAGGGTCATCTCTTAGAAGACTTCTACTCATTCCATAAACCATCACCTATCAATTATTTTGTCACAAAATACTAAACACTATGGCATACCAAGCTCTGTGTTGGTGCCAGAGGTTCACAGCTAAATAAAATAGCTCTGCCTTCTAAGAATATATACCCTGATAAAAATCCACAATAATAATACAGTGTTAGTAAATAGTGTCATATTTGAGGACAGAGAAGGAATCAGGAAATATAACATTTCCATGTTTCATGCAAAAAAAGAAGAAGCAAACAACAAGGATCAGGATGAGCAGGGGTAAAAAGGAAAGAGATCACTGTGTGTTCAGAGAGTCATATGCAGTTGGTTTAGCTAGTGAGGAGTGTGTTCATGGGAATTATAGTTAAAGGGAGAAGGAGGCAAGATTATAATTAGCCATCTTGATCATCTAAGATGTTTCAGTTTTATTAATAAGGTAGTGAGAGCCATTAAAAGTTTCCCAGCCAGCAAGTGAAAGCCATCATTGTCATTGCAGTAATGTGAAAACAGAAATGCAGTGAGGTCACTTAGGGGCCTATGTTGTGCTATTGTTGTTCAGTTGCCAAGTCCTGTCTGACCATTTGAGAGCTCACGGACTATAGCACGCCAGGCTCTTCTATCCTCTGCTATCTCTGGGAATTTGCTCAAATTCAAATCCATTGAGTTGAATCTATCCATATCATCCTTTGCCACCCCCTTCTTCTTTTGCCTTCAGTCTTTCCCAGCATCAGGGCCTATAACCAAGGGGACTATAACCAAGTTGAAAGGGAGAAGTGCGAGGACAGGAAAAAAAAAGCAACACTTGCCAGTCAACATCAGAAAAACATTAGGAACCTAGAATTCACAGGTAAAGTAAAGATGTTAAGATAACATTTAATTGTCTTCCATCAGTGACTAATGAAAAGACTGTATTCTTTCCTGAGGCAAGAAATAAAGGAAACGTATGGAGGGATGAATTGGGAGATTTGGATTGACATATACACACTACTATAAATAAAATAGATAATAAGATCCTACTCTGTAGGACAGAGAACTCTACTCAATACTCTGTAATGGCCTATATGAGAAAAGAATCTAAAAAAGAGTGGATGCATATATATGTTTAACTGATTCACTTCTCTGTATAGCAGAAACTAACACAACATTGTAAATCAACCATTAAAAAAAAAAGTTTAAATTTAAAAAAAGAAATAAAGGAAACATCACCTTCTCAGTGTCCCCCACTATATTAATAGTTGCCCTTATTTGCTCAAGATTTTCATCTTCCCATGACACATATTACCTTCTATTTGAGCATATAACATACTTATATAAAATGTTTTATTATTTCTTATCTGTCTTCCATACTCCAATAAAAAATTGAAGTAGGCAGGGATTATTGGTTTGCTTTGTTCACCAATGTAGCAATGGTAAAGGATATAGTACACTCAATAAGTAGTTACCAAATCAATGAATGAGTGAAAACTAATTAATAATTCATTCCATTCTGGACATATTCAGTTCAAGATTTTTTAAATCTCCAGAGAAAGTAATCAAGTAGAAGCCTACTTTACAAACTTAACATTCATAACAGCACCTGGGGATCTGGCCAAAATGTAGATTTGGATTCACCAGTTTGGGAGGGGGCAAATTCCAAGATTCTACATTTCAAAAAGGCATTGAATGATGCCCAAGTTATAAGAATCATGAATACCATGGAAGTTTGCTGTTGGGTATATGGGCCAAAATTGGTGGACTGGATGTATGATGCCAGATTCATCATGTGCAGAGGTGGTAACTGAAGTCATGAACATGAATAATATCTCTCATGCAAATAATACATAGTCAGAAGAAGCCAAAGGGAATCAAAAGTAGGAGCAAAAGGAAAAAAAAAAAGTCAATGCTAAGAGTTATGAAAGCTAAAGAATGAGAAATTTTAATTTAAAGAGATTCTCTTCAGTATAAAATGACATTATGAAAAACAGATTAAAATATAAAAATGTCTTCTGTATGTGGTGACCATAATTGTTTTAGACTGAATTGTGTCCATTCCCAAAATTCATTATCTTGAAGCCCTAAACCCCAATATGACTGTATATGGAGACAGAGCATTTAAAGCAGTAATTAAACTTACATAAGATACATAAGATGAGTGGGTTTTAATCCACTGACCAGTGTTCTAATGAGAAAGAGACACTACAGGTACATGAATTCAGAGGAAAGGCCATGGGAGGAAACAGCAAGAAGGTGGCAATTTGCAAACTGAGGAGAGAAGTCTCAGAAGAAACTACACCTGCCAACACCTTGATCTCAGGCTTCTAGCCTCCAGATCTGTCAGAAAATCCATTTCTGTCATTTAATCCAGCTAGCCTGTGTTATTTTGTTATAGCTGTCTTAACAAACTAATAGAATAATTAAAGCATTTGATAAAGAATAATAGACTTCATATTTGCTATATGATGAACATGAAAAAAAAGATGAGAAACTGGAATTGAGGAGTCCCAAAAAAGGAAAATTGGTTTTTCTTTGGATTCATGCTTATTTGAATATGAAAATGGTTTTAGCATATTTGTGTGTGAAAGTTCAGTTCAGTTTAGTCGCTCAGTCCTGTCTGACTCTTTATGACCCCATGCATTGCATGCAGCACGCCAGGCCTCCCTGTCCATCACCAATGCCCAGAGTCCACCCAAACCCATGTCCGAGTCAGTGATGCCATCCAAACATCTCATACTTTGTCATCCCCTTCTCCTCCTGCTCCCAATCCCTCCCAGCATCAGAGTCTTTTGCAATGAGTCAACTCTTCACATGAGGTGGCCAAAGTACTGGAGTTTCAGCTTCAACATCAGTCCTTCCAAAGAAATCCCAGGGTTGATCTCCATTAGAATGGACTGGTTGGATCTCCTTGCAGTCCAAGGGACTCTCAAGAGTCTTCTCCAACACCACAGTTCAAAAGCATAATTTTTTGGCACTCAGCTTTCTTTATGGTCCAACTCTCACATGCTTACATGACTATTGGAAAAACCATAGCTTTGATTAGACGGACCTTTGTTGGCAAAGTAATGTCTCTGCTTTTTAATATGCTGTCTAGGTTCATCATAGCTTTTCTTCCAAGGACTAAGCGTCTTTTAATTTCATGGCTGTAGTCACCATCTGCAGTGATTTTGGAGCCCAAAAAAATAAAGTCTGACCCTGTTTCTACTGTTTCCCCATCTATTTCCCATGAAGTGATGGGACCGGATGCCATGATCTTCGTTTTCTGAATGTTGAGCTTTAAGCCAACTTTTTCACTCTCCTCTTTCACTTTCATCAAGAGGCTTTTCAGTTTCTCTCCACTTTCTGCCATATGGGTGGTGTTGTCTGCATATCTGATGTTATTGATGTTTCTCCTGGCAATCTTGATTCCAGCTTGTGTTTCTTCCAGCCCAGAATTTCTCATGATGTATTCTGCATATAATTTAAATAAGCAGGGTGACAATATATAGCCTCGACGTACTCTTTTTCCTATTTGGAACCAGTCTATTTTTCCATATCCAGTTCTAACTGTTGTTTCCTGACCTGCATACAGGTTTCTCAAGAGGCAGGTCAGGTGGTCTGGTATTCCCATCTCTTTCAGAATTTTCCACAGTTTATGGTGATTCACACAGTCAAAGGCTTTGGCATAGTCAATAAAGCAGAAATAGATGTGTTTCTGGAGCTCTCTTGCTTTTTTGATAATCTAGCGGATGTCGGCAATTTGATCTCCGGTTCCTCTGCCTTTTCTAAAACCAGCTGTTCTGATCATCTGGAAGTTTACGGTTCATGTATTGCTGAAGTCTGGCTTGGAGAATTTTGAGCATTACTTTACTAGCATGTGAGATGAATGCAATTGTGTGGTAGTTTGAGCATTCTTTGGCATTGCCTTTCTTTCAGATTGGAATGAATACTGACCTTTTCCAGTCCTGTTGTGTGTGAAAAGGGAAGATAAAGTTATGTGATCATCATTTGTTCCAATTCTCTACCTTCTGGGTACCAAGGTTCTTTGGGGGTAGCTTTGGCTATCTGACTTCTAGACATATACACAGAAGCGGTGTTTTTCTCTCCAGGCTTAAGCTTTGTGGACCAATGTGGCTTTGCCAGTTTCTGTTTCCCTTTTCCCTGATGACAGGCAACACTTCAGATGGCAGCTGCTCTGTCACTCTGATGCTTAAAGCCAGGGCAAACACTCTTAGGCATTGCTCCTGCTGATCTGAAGCAGGCATATATGTATGTATGTGTGTGTGCTCAGTTGTGTCTGACTTTTCGAGATTCTGTATACGATAGCCCATCAGGCTCCTCTATCCATGGAATTCTCCAGGTAAGCTTACTGAAGTGGGTTTCTATTTCCTCCTCCAGGGGATCTGACCCAGGGATCAAACCCATTTCTCCTGTATCTCCTGCATTGAGGGAACCCAAAGGTTTGGAAGAAAAACAATTTTTTGCTTCTAAACCCAATGATGGGCTTCTCCCCAGAATGGCCTTCCCTCCTATTTCATTCCCCCAAACATCTACCCATCCTTTAGGATCCAGCTAATCCCCATCTCCTCTCTAAATCCTGGCCTGACCAGACTGTGAAGCTTTTATTGGTCCAGTATGTTTCTCATGCCACACCTGGCATCTGTTCTATACCCCTGGTTATCTGGTATTATAATTCCTCTGTCTGTCTGTCTGCCTCTCTGATTAAAGGGTATGTTCTCTAAAGACAAGAGCCGTGTCTGCTTTATATCCCAAGGGTTTAGACTACAGTTTGGTACCCCACAGGCACCCAACAAAATCTTGTTAAATTGGCCCCAGATGCACTGTTAGTTTTTAACAACTTCTAGAATTAGAAGTTTCCATACTAAATACATTTTAAAAATATGATAATGATAGGGCTTCCCTGGTGGTTCATTGGTAAAGAATCTGCCTGCCAATGCAGGAGACATGGGTTCCCTGGTCTGGGAAGATCCCACATACTGTGGAACACCACAACTATTGAGCCTGTGTCCAAAGCCCAGGAGCTGCAACTACTGAGCCCTCAAGCTGTGACTGCTGAAGCCCTCGCACCCTGAGCCCATGCTCAGGAAAAGAGATGCCACTGCAATGAGAACCTGAGCATTGCAACTAGAGAGAAGCCCCCATTCACCCAACTAGAGAAAAGCCCGGGCAACAACAAAGACCCAGCATAGTCAAATAAACAAACGCATTTTTAAAAATGGTAATGATAATTAAAAGTCCTTAGAGAGCATGGCTGATGGGAAAATTTGAATTAGGAGATCTGCTCCAAGATTGTGGAGAAAGATTAGAAGGACCTTTCTGGTGTGTTGTATTAGAAATTGGAAGAAATCCAGAGGGTAGGGCTACAAACTGTCCCAGATTCTTCCAAACAGGTTCAAGACAGAGTTTCCTTCTATATGTTGTTGTGTTAATCACTCAGTCGTGTCAGGCTCTTTGGGACCCCATGGATGGTAGCCCACCAGACCGCTCTGTCCATAGCATTTCCCAGGCAAGAATACTGGAGTGGGTTGCCATTCCCTTTTCCAGGGCTCCCTCTATATACACATATACATATATATATATACATATCTCTGTGATGCCAAAATTAACATATAGTGATACATTAATATTTAATCACACTGCTGTGTAAGATACCTATCAAAATTAATACATTTTAGATATGCTATATTATAAAGACAAGTGTTAGAAAAAGACTTAGAGACCATTTGATCCAGTAGTGTTCTGCCCTAAATGCACTTTATCATCACCAAGGAAGCACAAACTACACCTCAATTTCTCCCACAGAGATTCAGATTTTGTGTTTGGGATAGTACCCTGGCATCTGAGTTTTTCTAAAAGCTTTCTATAGGATCCTAATGTGTAGTCTCTTACTTTATAACTAAGGAAATTGAAAACCAAAGAAGTGAAAGGACTTATGAAAAGTGATGAAATTAGTTATTTGTTAAGTTAGTTATTTTAGTTCAGTTCAGTTCAGTCACTTAGTCGTGTTCGACTCTTTGCATCCCTGTGACCGCAACATGCCAGGCCTCCCTGTCCATCACCAATGCCCAGAGTCCACCCAAACCCATGTCCGAGTCAGTGATGCCATCCAAACATCTCATACTCTGTCATCCCCTTCTCTGCCTGCCCTCAGTCTTTCCCAGCATCAGGATCTTTACAAATGAGTCAGCTTTTCACATCAGGTAGCCAAAGTACTGGAGTTTCAGCTTCAACATCAGTCCTTCCAAAGAACACCCAGGACTGATCTCCTTTAGAATGGACTGGTTGGATCTCCTTGAAGTCCAAGGGACTCTCAAGAGTCTTCTCCAACACCACAGTTCAAAAGCATCAATTCTTTGGCACTCAGCTTTCTTCACAGTCCAACTCTCATATCCATACATGACTACTGGAAAAACAATAGCCTTGACTAGATGGACCTTTGTTGGCAAAGTAATGTCTCTGCTTTTGAATATGCTATCTAGGTTGGTCACAACTTTTCTTCCAAAGAATAAGCGCCTTTTAATTTCATGCCTGCAGTCACCATCTGCAGTGATTTTGGAGCCCAGAAAAATAGTCGGACACTGTTTCTACTGTTTCCCCATCTATTTCCCATGAAGTGATGGGACCAGATACCATGATCTTAGTTCTCTGAATATTGAGCTTTAAGCCAACTTTTTCACTCTCCTCTTTCATTTTCATCAAGAGGCTCTTTAGTTCTTCTTCACTTTCTGCCATAAGGGTGGTGTCATTTGCATATCTGAGGTTATTGATATTTCTCCCAGCAATCATGATTCCAGCTTGTGCTTCCTCCAGCTCAGCATCTCTCATGATGTACTCTGCATGCCTTGACATACTCCTTTTCCTATTTGGAACCAGTCTGTTGTTCCATGTCCAATTCTAACTGTTGCTTCCTGACCTGCATACAGGTTTCTCAAGAGGCAGGTCAGGTGGTCTGGTATTCCCATCTCTTTTAGAATTTTCCACAGTTTATGGTGATTCACACAGTCAAAGGCTTTGGCATAGTCAACAAAGCAGAAATAGATGTGTTTCTGGAACTCTCTTGCTTTTTCTATGATCCAGCAGATGTTGGCAATTTGATCTCTGGTTCCTCTGCCTTTTCTAAAACCAGCTTGAACATCTGGAAGTTCATGGTTCATGTATTGCTGAAAGGCAATCTTGATTCCAGCTTATGCTTCATCCAGCCCAGCATTTCTCATGATGTACTCTGCATATAGGTTAAATAAGCAGGGTGACAATATACAGCCTTTCCCACTTTGGAACCAGTCTGTTGTTCCATGTCCAGTTCTAACTGTTGCTTCCTGACCTGCATACAGGTTTTTCAAGTAGCAGGTCAGATGGTCTGGTATTCCTCTCTCTTTCAGAATTTTCCACAGTTTATTGTGATTCACACAGTCAAAGGCTTTGGCACAGTCAGTATAGCAGAAATAGATGTTTTTCCTGAACTCTCTTGCTTTTTCTATGATCCAGGGGATGTTGGCAATTTGATCTCTGGTTCCTCTGCCTTTTCTAAAACCAGCTTGAACATCTGGAAGTTCATGGTTCATGTATTGCTGAAGCCTGGCTTGGAGAATTTTGAGCATTACTTTACTAGCATGTGAGATGAGTGCAATTGTGCAGTAGTTTGAGCATTCTTTGGCATTGCCTTTCTTTGGGATTGGAGTGAAAACTGACCTTTTCCAGTCCTGTGGCCACTGCTGAGTTTTCCAAATTTGCTGGCATATTGAGTGCAGCACTTTCACGACATCATCTTTTAGGATTTGAAATACTCAACTGGGGTTCCATCACCTCCACTAGCTTTGTTCATAGTGATGCTTCCTAAGGCCCACCTGACTTCACATTCCAGGATGTCTGGCTCCAGGTGAGTGATCACACCATGGTGATTAACTGAGTCGTGAAGCTCTTTTTGTACAGTTCTTCTGTTTATTCTTGCCACCTCTTCTTAATATCTTCTGCCTCTGTCAGGTCCGTACCATTTCTGTCCTTTAGTGAGCCCATCTTTGTTACTGTATAGTTAAGATCATTCTTTAGCTTTTTGCTCTGTTCTTGCATTTTACTGGAAGCAGCCAAAAGAACCCAAGCAGCAACTTGAACACTTTATACCTTGAAATCTTCTTAGCTAGGACATCCAGTTTATTATTTGTGTTTCCTAGTTTCTGTGTTACTGAGAGTAACTTTTAGCACTATACAGCAAATATCCCCTTTTCTTTACTTTCCAATAACATTTTTCCCTTTGTTTTAGTTCCTCACTACAGCATCCTTGAGGGTCATCAGGTTTCCACTAGGACTATCTTTGAAGCCATTTTGTCTTTTAGTAACACTTCCACTCAAAGCCACTACCAAAATTTAGGTTTTTGGTTATAGCAGCACACCTCTTTTAGGTCCCTGGGTGGATCCCAAATGTCTATAGTTGTATTAGCCACTAAAAGATTTAATGGTTTAAAACAGGAACACTGATTATATATCTCAATGGCAACAAACAACCTGATTAAAATGGGCAAAGAATATGAATAGATATTTCTCTAAAGAAGACATACAAATGGCCAAAAGGTACATGAAAAGGTGCTTACCATCCTTATCGTCAGGAAAATGCAAGTAAAAATCACAATGAGACATCTGTCACCTCACACCTGATAGGATGACTGTTATCAACATGAGTGTTGGTAAGGATGTAAAGAAAAGGGATCCTTGTACACTGTTGGTTAGAATGTAAATAGGTACAGCCATTAAAGAAAGCAGTATCAGTTAATTTCAGTTCAGTCGCTCAGTCATGTCCGACCCTTTGTGACCCCATGGACTGCATCACGCCAGGCTTCACTGTCTATCACCAACTCCTGAGCTTGCTCAAACTCATGTCCATCGAGTTAGTGATGCCATTGGAAAACAATATAGAGGTTCCTTTAAAAATAAACAGTAGAACTACCATATGATTTAGCAATGCATCTTCTGGGCAGTATATCAAAAGGAAATAAAATCAGTGTCATAAAGAGATATCTGCACTTCCATCTTGATCACAGCATTATTCACAACAGCCAAGATATGGAAACAAAACATGAGTGTTCCTTGATGGGTGAATGGATAATGAAGTTGTGATATATAAATGTTATTGTGATACAAAAATGTTGCCATTTGCAACAGCATGGATGAAAGGAGAACATTATACCAACTGAAATAAGTCAGACACAGAAAGAAAAAGCCACATGATCTCACTTATGTGTAGAACCTAAAAAAAGTTTAATTCATGGAAGCAGAGTGAAGAACAATGGTAGAGGTAGGGGAAATGGGAAGATGTTGGCCAGAAACTACAGAGTTGCAGTGATGTAGGGTGCATGAGTCTGGAGAGCTAATGGACCATATGAGGACTATAGTTATTACTGTATTGAATACTGTAAATTTGCCACAAAAGTTGATTTCAGGTGCTCTGACCACAGGGGGAAAAAAAGTAATTATATGAAGAGATGGACATGTTAATTAGCTTGACTGTAGTAATCATTTCATTATGTATATGTATCTCAAAACACCAAGTTGTACACCTTAAATATATATCATTTTTATTAAATAAATACATAATAAAGCATTTTTTTAGCCTTGAAATGTTACTTTGAGCAGGGCTCAGTCAGGGAAGACTCACCCCTTCTCCAGTTAGTGTTAGCTGGGACTCCTCAGTGGCAAATCTACTAAAGTCTCAATTTACTCACATGTCTCATGGTTAATACTGGCTGGCAGCTTGGACTTTGGCTGGAGTTGCCTTGAACACCATCATGTAGCCTTTCCATATATTCTGGACGTTCTTCCAAAATGTTGGCTATCACCATTTATCACTCAGTCCAAGAATGTGTGTCTCAAGAAGGAGCCTGGTGGAAACTGCATCACTATATCTCCCCATTCTTCAGCTCAGTAGCAGCCTTGAAAGCAATAGCCCACATTCCAGGTAACTCGGGAAGAAAAAAAGACTCCACTCACAGAGAACTGTCATTATTTGAACTGTCTGGTGACTTAGTGGGATAACAGATACAATCTTCTAACTTGACTCAACTTGAGCAGTGCTAGATCTGCTACACTGGTGATGTGTGTTGAAATAGGTATGCCGCTAAGTCGCTTCCTCCGTGGCCGACTCTGTGCGACCCCAGAGACGGCAGCCCACCAGGCTCCCCCGTCCCTGGGACTCTCCAGGCAAGAACACTGGAGTGGGTTGCCATTGCCTTCTCCAATGCATGAAGTAAAAAATGAAAGTGAAGTCGTTCAGTCGTGTCTGACTCTTAGTGACCTCATGGACTGCAGCCTACCAGGCTCCTCCGTCCATGGGATTTTCCAGGCAAGAGTACTGGAGTCGGGTGCCATTGCCTTCTCTGACGTTTCTAGGTTACCACTGTCTTTATTTCAACGTTGTCAAGTAATAATTATGACGTGTTGATATTATAAAGATACATCAATATTGCAGTGAACTGCATATGAAATACGTATAGGCAAAGCTTTTAGTTGATTCAGACAGTGGTGATAACAGTTGAGACAAACAATGTATTAATGAAAAGCTTGGAAGAAAGGCTGAGGAATGCCATGTCCAGAAGGGCTTTTGAAAGCTATTGACATATTTCTGGAAATCTAGAAGGTCACACATGCATAGGGCTGTGTGCATGCTCAGGAACACCCAAGAAGACCCTAGGCTATCACTTCTGGCTGATCTGGAGACTGCACAAGCAGAAAGTGAAGGCTAAGGCAGAGTTGTAAACTGCTTGAGTGAGTGCTGAAGTTATCCTCAACACACAGAGCCTCTCAGCAAAGACCAATACTTTGTGGTTGCAGGCATTTAAAGAAATCTGAGTGCAGTTATCATCTGACCACTAAACCAACCAAACAGAATATCAGTGGCATCACACAACAGAGAATACAGCTTTACTAGATTAGTTCAGACAAATCACTAAGCATATAATAACAGACCCTAAGGAAAGAGAGAGAATCAGATTATCAGACTTGCCACATTATAATATTCAACACTGCCAAGTTTTCAAAAAAAAAAATGATGAGGCATGTTAGGAAATAAAGTATAACTAACTGCTCAGGAAGACCAGTAATCAATAGAAAGTGTCCAGAAGAAGCCCAGATATTGAACTTTCTCAACAGAAACATCAAATCAGCTTTTAAAAATGTGATCAAAAAACTACATTTAAAGAACTAAAGAAAAGTGTGAATATGATGTCTCACAAATGAAGGGTATTAATAGAAATTATAAAAAAGTAATCAGTTGAAAGGTGCAATAACAAAATTTTAATGGAATGGCTCAACAACATTCAGCTAGAAGAATGAATCGGATTCAGTAGAAATCAGTAATAGGAAGAAACTGAGAAGTTTACAAACGTTTCTAGGTTACCACTGTCTTTATTTCAACGTTGTCAAGTAATAATTATGACGTGTTGATATTATAAAGATACATCAATATTGCAGTGAACTGCATATGAAATACGTATAGGCAAAGCTTTTAGTTGATTCAGACAGTGGTGATAACAGTTGAGACAAACAATGTATTAATGAAAAGCTTGGAAGAAAGGCTGAGGAATGCCATGTCCAGAAGGGCTTTTGAAAGCTATTGACATATTTCTGGAAATCTAGAAGGTCACACATGCATAGGGCTGTGTGCATGCTCAGGAACACCCAAGAAGACCCTAGGCTATCACTTCTGGCTGATCTGGAGACTGCACAAGCAGAAAGTGAAGGCTAAGGCAGAGTTGTAAACTGCTTGAGTGAGTGCTGAAGTTATCCTCAACACACAGAGCCTCTCAGCAAAGACCAATACTTTGTGGTTGCAGGCATTTAAAGAAATCTGAGTGCAGTTATCATCTGACCACTAAACCAACCAAACAGAATATCAGTGGCATCACACAACAGAGAATACAGCTTTACTAGATTAGTTCAGACAAATCACTAAGCATATAATAACAGACCCTAAGGAAAGAGAGAGAATCAGATTATCAGACTTGCCACATTATAATATTCAACACTGCCAAGTTTTCAAAAAAACAAATGATGAGGCATGTTAGGAAATAAAGTATAACTAACTGCTCAGGAAGACCAGTAATCAATAGAAAGTGTCCAGAAGAAGCCCAGATATTGAACTTTCTCAACAGAAACATCAAATCAGCTTTTAAAAATGTGATCAAAAAACTACATTTAAAGAACTAAAGAAAAGTGTGAATATGATGTCTCACAAATGAAGGGTATTAATAGAAATTATAAAAAAGTAATTCAGTTGAAAGGTGCAATAACAAAATTTTAATGGAATGGCTCAACAACATTCAGCTAGAAGAATGAATCGGATTCAGTAGAAATCAGTAATAGGAAGAAACTGAGAAGTTTACAAATATATGAAAATTAACATTTCAATCAAGATTGCCGGGAGAAATATCAATAACCTGAGATATGCAGATGACACCACCCTTATAGCAGAAAGTGAAGAGGAACTGAAAAGCCTCTTGATGAAAGTGAAAGTGGAGAGTGAAAAAGTTAGCTTAAAGCTCAACATTCAGAAAAGGAAGATCATGGCATCCGGTCCCATCACTTCATGGGAAATAGATGGGGAAACAGTGGAAGCAGTGTCAGATTTTATTTTTTGGGCTCCAAAATCATTGCAGATGGTGACTGCAGCCATGAAATTAAAAGACACTCCTTGGAAGAAAAGTTATGAGCAACCTAGATAGCATATTCAAAAGCAGAGACATTGTTTGGCCGACTAAAGTCCGTCTAGTCAAGGCTATGGTTTTTCCTGTGGTCATGTATGGATGTGAGAGTTGGACTGTGAAGAAAGCTGAGCACTGAAGAATTGATGCTTTTGAACTGTGGTGTTGGAAAAGACTCTTGAGAGTCCCTTGGACTGCAAGGAGATCCAACCAGTCCATTCTGAAGATCATCCCTGGGTGTTCTTTGGAAGGAATGATGCTAAAGCTGAAACTCCAGTACTCTGGCCACCTCATGCAAAGAGTTGACTCATTGGAAAAGACCCTGATGCTGGGAGGGATTGGGGGCAGGAGGAGAAGGGGATGACAGAGGATGAGATGGCTGGATGGCATCACTGACTCGATGGATGTGAATCTGAGTGAACTCCGGGAGTTGGTGATGGACAGGAAGGCCTGCCATGCTGCAGTTCATGGGGTTGCAAAGAGTCGGACACGACTGAGCGACTGAACTGACTGAACTGAAGCTGCTCTGGAGGCACAATGGCAAAGAATTCACATCCCAATACAGGAGACACAAGAGACATTGGTTCAGTCCCTATGTTGGGAAGATCCCCTGGAGTAGGAAATGACAATCCATTCTAGTATTCTTGTCTGAAAAATTCCATGGACAGAAGAGGCTGGTAGGTTACAGTCCATGGGTTTGCAAAGACTCCGACACAATTGAGTAACTAGCGCACACACACACAAATGGGTCAAAGACAAAAATCACAGGGAAATTATAAAATACTTTGAGATATGCAGAAATGAAACCACAAAATACAAATGTCATGGAATGCAACAAAAGCATAAGTAGTAAAAAGTAAAGTGTACATGTCTATGTTAAAAAATGAAGAAAGATCTCAAAACAATAACCTAACCTCTGTCTTAAGGAACTAGAAAAAGAAAACCCAAATTAGGCATACAGAAAGAAATAATGGAAATTAGAGGGAGAATTAATGAAATAAATAATAGAAATACTGTAGGTAAAATCAGCATAACTAAAAGTTGTTTCTTTGAAAGAAACCAACAAAATTGATAAATCTCCAGATAAGTCAAGAAAAACAAGACATATTACTAAAGTCAAAACGAAAAAGAAAGCATTACTACATACCTTACAGAAATAAAGGGGATATAGGGGAATACTATAGGCATGCCAACAAATTAGGTAACTAGATGAAATGGATACGTTCCTAGCAACCAAAACTGATTCTGGAAGAAATAGAAATCCTGAATAGACTTGTAAAGAGATAGAGTCTGTAATCAAAAAATTGTAACAAAGAAAATCCCAAGACTAGATGGCCTCTCTGTTCAATTCTTCCACATGTCTACAGAAGAATTTGCATCTATTTTCAAACTCTTCCAAAAAAAGAAAAATAGGAAATACTTCATAATACATTCTATGAGGCCAGAAGTATCCTAATAGCAAGGCCAAAGACATGATAAGAAAAAATTAAACAGGTTTCTTATAGATGTGAAAATCCTCAACAAAATACTTCCTAACCTCATCCAGCAGCATATAAAAGAATTATACATCATGACTAAGTGGCATTTCTGCTAGGAATGGAAAGTTGATTCAAAATATGAAAATTATGTATTGCACAATATTAATAGAATAAAGGAGGAAAAACACATGTTCATCTTAATGGATGCAGAAAGAGCATTTGGCAAAATCCTTCTACATAAAGTAACTAGGTGTAAGATGTGATATCGAGACATACAGTGCAGAGAGAAAAGAAAGGCAAAAATGTAGGGTTTTGGCATGCAATTGAAGTTATCAGCTTAAAATAGACTGTATATTTTATGTAAACCCCATAGTAACCACAAAATAACCTGTAGAAGTTACTCAAAAAGGAATCAAAGCCTATGAAATGCAAAACACACAAAATGAAATACAAAAGAAGACAGCAAGAGAAAAAAAATGATAAAATAATTATAAGACAATATCAAAAAGTAAGTCCTTTCCTATCTATAATTACTTTAAATGTAAATGGATTAAACTCCCCAATCAGAAGAAATAGAGTGGCTGAATAGATTTCTTAAAAAACTAGATCCAACCATATATTGTTTACAAGAAATTTACTTTCAATTCGAGGGCACAAATAAGTGAAAGTGAGATGGAAAAAGACATGCCCTGGAAGTGGTAACCAAAGAAAGCATAAGTGACTGTACTTACATCAGACAGAATAAGACTTTTAAGTCAAAATCTGTCTCTAGAGACAAAGAGTGTCATTATATAATAAAAGGGTCAATTCAAAGGAAGATACAACAATTTTAAGTATATCAGGACACCGAAATAAATATAATATTGACAGATCTAAATAGAGAAATTGAGAGCAATACAATAGCTATAAGAGACTTTAGTGCCCCACTTTCTATAATGGATAGAACATTCAGACAGAAAATCAATTAAAAAACAAACTGAACAATACTGTAGAAAAAATGAACCTAACAGGATGTATATACATAACTTTTCTGACAATGGTAGAGGAATATATGTTTTTCTCAAGTACACATGGAACATTCTCCTAGATAGATGGCCCAAAAAGATCACAAAAACGTTTTAACAAACTTAAAAATATTGAAGTCATGCCAATATCATTTCCAAGCACAATGGAATAAAACTACAAGAAAATTCAGAAGTACATGAAAATTAAACAATACATTCTTGAAGAACCCATGGTGAGATGCAGTCAAAAGGGAATTCTTTAAAATGTCCAAGATAAACAAAAATGAAACATACCAAAACTTACAAAGTGCAGAAAAGAAGCACTAAGATGTTTATAGCAATGAACACTTACATTAAATAAGGAAAAAAATCTTGACCCAGGTTTATACCTCCAAGAACTTGAAAAAGAACAAATTAAGCCCAATGTTAGCAGAAGAAAGAAAATAAATATTACAGCAGATATTTTTAAAAAGAGTAGGAAAAAAGTCAACAAAACTAAGAATTACTTTTTGAAAAGGTAAAACTGACAAACACTTAGGTAGACTAAGAGAAAAGACTACTCAGAATCAGAAGTGAAAGAGAGACATCATAGTTGATGTCTCAAAAATCAAGTGATTGTTATGAGCCACAATATATCAATAAATTGGGTAACCTAGTGGAAATGGATAAATTCCTAGAAACATAAACCTATCAAGACTGAACCAATAACAAATATGAAGATTGAATCAGTCATCAAACAAAACCACAGGACAGATGGTTGCATAGGTGAATTTTGCCAACATTCAAAGAATAACCAATCCTTTCTAAACTCTTCCAAAAATTAAAGAAGAAACACTACTAAACTCATTTTATGAAGCCAGCATCACGATACCAAAATTAGACAAAAATGTCACAAGAAAAGAAAGTTATAAACCAATATCCCTGATGCATATAGATGCAAAATCCTTGAGAAAATACTAACAAACAGAATTCAACATCACATTAGAAGGATTATCCACCATGATCAAATAGGATTTATCCCTGGAATATAAGGATGTTTCCACTTAATGAAAATCAATAAATGTGATAAAACATTAATAGAATAAAAGGTGAAAACCACACTATCATCTCAATAGATGCAGAAGAAGCAAGAAGAAAAAAGCCAGATGTATCACACTGCTTGCTTTAAAAATATATTATGAAACTACAGTAATCAAAATAGTGTTGGCATAAAAACAGACATGTAAAGCAACAGAAAAGGATAAAGAGCCCAGAAATAAGTGCACACATGGGTCAGTTAATCTTCAACAAATGTGCCGAGTATACACAATGAGAAATGATAAATCTCTTTAGTAAGTGGTGTGGAGAATAATGAATATCCACATGCAGAAGAATGAAATGGGACATCTCACCTCAAATACAAAAATCAATTCAAATGGGTTAAATCCTTTAAGACCTGGAATTAGGAAACTATTAGAAGAAAACATAGGTAAAAATGCTTAACATTTATCTTGGCGACAAAATACCAAAAGTACTGGCAACAGAAACAAAAATAGACGAGTGAGATTGCATCAAACTAAAAAACTTCTGTGGAGCAAATGAAACAACAGAGTGAAAAAGCAACCTATGGAATAGAAAATATTTGCAATCCATGTATCTGACAAAGGGTTAATATCCAAAATATATAAGGAAACTATACGTCTCAATGGCAGATGAACAGCAATTTTTTTAAGTAGGCAAAGGACCCAAGTAGACATTTCTCAAAAAAAGACACAAATATACAAATGGCTGAAAGTACATGAAACTGTAATCATCATCACTAATCATCAGGAAATGCATACCTGTTACAATGGCTGTTACCAAAAGACAAGAGATACCAAATGTTATGAAGGCTGTGAGAAGGGAAGGAACCCTTGTGTACTGTTGGTACAAATGTTAAGTTGGTACAGCCATTATGGAAAATAGTTTTGTTATAATTTTTTTTAATTAAATTTTAATTTTTAAAAATGGAACTACTGTATGATCCAGCAGTTTGTCTTCTGGGTATATGGCCAGTGAGAATGAAATCACTATCACAGAAGAGAGATCTGCACTTCCATGTTCATTGCAGCATTATTCACTGTATCTAATACGGAAACACAAATGTCTTTGAGATGAATGCATAAAGAAAGTGTCACACACACCACAGTAATATTATTCAGCCTTTAAAAAGGAGGAAATCCTTCCATTTGCAGCAGCATGGATGAAGGTGGAGGGCATTGCTGCTGCTGCTGCTAAGTCGCTTCAGTCGTGTTCGACTCTGTGCGACCCCATAGATGACAGCCTGCAAGGCTCCCTCATCCCTGGGACTCTCCGGCAAGAACACTGGAGTGGGTTGCCATTTCCTTCTCCAATGCATGAAGGTGAAAAGAGAAAGTGAAGTCGCTCAGTCATGTCTGATTCTTAGCAACCCCATGGACTGCAGCCCACCAGGCTCCTCCATCCATGGGATTTTCCAGGCAAGAGCACTGGAGTGCAGTGCCGTTTTATGCTATGTGAAATAAACCAGACAGGGAAAGGCATGCAGCATGATTTCACTCTTGTGGAATCTGAAACTGTCAAACTCAGAAGAGATTAGAATCATGGTTGCCAGAGGGTAGAACAGTAGTGGAGGTGGGTGAAATGGGAAATATTGGTCAAAGGGTGAAAAATTTCAGTTATGAATGAGTTCTAGAGTTCTAATGCACTGCGTGGTGACTACAGTTATTACAGTTAGCAATACTGTGTTGTATACTTGAAATTTGCCAAGAGGGTAAATCTTGTGTCTTCATTCTCCATACCCACACACAAATGGCAACCATATGAGGTAATGGATACATTAATTAGCTTGATTGTGGTATCATTTTACAAATATATACATTTCCTTTGTGCTGACTGTACCTCAATAAAGCTGAAAAAATACATAACATTCTTTCATGATTGAACACTCAACAAGAAATAAAAGGGAACTTCCTCAATCTGATAAAGGGAATCTATGAAAAATACACAGATAACATCATAGTCAAAGTCAAGTCGCTCAGTCATGTCCGATTCTTTGCGACCCCGTGGACTGTAGCCCTCCAGGCTCCTCCATCCATGGGATTCTCCAGGCAAGAATACTGGAGTGGGTTGCCATTACTTACTGGAAAAAGAGTGAAAGCTTTGCCCGTAATATCAGGAACAAGACAGGTATGTCTGGTCTCACCACTTCTATTTAACCTTGTACTGGAGGTTTTAGACAGGTCAGTTAGTAAAGAAAAAGGCACTCAGATTGGGAAAAATGAAGTAAAATGATCTCTTGTGACATGAATTTACATATAGAGAAAATCTTAAAACTCTTGACAGGGTGCCAAGGTCATCAATGGGGAAAGAATAGTCTCAACAAATGGTGATGATACAAACAGCTATCTTCATACTGGGCCACTGCCACATACCATTTAACTCAAATGGATCAACAATCTAAATGTTGTAAAACTTTTAAAACTCTTGAAAGGAAATGTGTAAATCTTTGTGACTTTGGATTAGGAAACAGTTTCTTTGATAAGATGGCAAAACATAAAAACAACAACAAAAAACATAAATGAGCTTCACTGAAATTAAAAGCTTTTGTTATCAAAGGACATTATCAAGAAAGTGAAAAGACTACCCACAGAATAGTAGAAAAGTGTTTGCAAATCATATACCTCATAAGGATCTAATACACAGAATATATGAAGAACCCTTGCACTTCAATAACAAACAAATAACCCAATTTGAAAATAAGCAAGGAAATCAAATAGACATTTCTCCAAAGAAGATTGACAAATGGCCAATAAGCACACGGAAAGGTGCTCGACACCTTTTTTTTTTTTTGCATTAAGTTAGGGAAATGCAAACCAAACCCATAAGATACCGCTTTATACCCACTCAGTCAGTCAGTTCAGTCGCTCAGTCGTGTCCAATTCTTTGCGATCCCATGAACTGCAGCACACCAGGCCTCCCTGTCCATCACCAACTCCCGGAGGTCACCCAAACTCATGTCCATTGAGTCGGTGATGCCATCCAGTCATCTCATCCTCTGTTGTCCCCTTCTCCTCCTGCCCCCAATCCCTCCCAGCATCAGGGTCTTTTCCAATGAGTCAACTGTTTGCATGAGGTGGCCAAAATATTGGAGTTTCAGCTTCAGCATCAGTCCTTCCAATGAACACCCAGGACTGATCTCCTTTGTAATAGACTAGTTGAGGATACTCTAATTACACACACACACACACACACACACACACACACACAAAAGGCAATAAAATGTGTTGGCAAGGATGTGGAGAAATTGGAACCTTTCTATATTGCTGGTAGGATTGTAAAATGGTGCAGTCACTTTGTAAAACAGTTTGGCAGTTCCTCAAAAAGAAGAAAACACATTTACAAAAAATTGTTTGCACATAAATTTTCTTAATAACATTATTTCTGATAGCCAAAAGTGGAAACAACCCAAATATCCATCGGTTGATGAATGGATAAACTAAATGGGTATGTTTGTACATTGAAACAACATCCATCGGAATGAATGAAGTACTGATACATGCCAAAACATGGGTGCATTATGCTAAGTGAAAGGAGCCAGACACAAACAGCCAAATTACTGCATGAGTCCATGTATGAAATTTCCAGAGTAGGCAAATCCACAGAAACAGAAAGTAGATTGATGGTTGCCAGGGAGCTGGGAGAGGGGCATGGAATAGGGGAGAGAGGGAGTGACTACTAACAGGTAATGGGGTTTCTTTTTGGTGTGAAAAAGTTCTGAAATCAAGAGTTGTGATTGATGATTGTACATAATTGTGAATATATGAAAAACCCCTGAATTGTACACTTGAAGATGTTAAATTTTATGTATGTGAATTATGTCTCAATTTTTCAAATTATGAAAATGGAAAGGAAATCAAACACATTCCAGGGAAGGAGAGTAAGATTGCACCTCTTGTTGGAAGGAGTGTCAAATAATTTGTTGGGCAAATGTTTCCAACTCACACATCCTACACATGCATCAGAATGGCTACAATTAAAAAAAACTGACAGCAGGCTTTTCTGGTGGTGTAGTGGTTAAGAATCAGCCTTGCAATGCAAGGAACACTGTTTCAGTCACTGGTCCGGGAAGATCCCACATGCTGCGGGGCAACTGAGCCTGTGTGCCACAATTACTATGCCTGTGCTCTGGAGCCTGGGAGCCACAACTACTGAGCCCACCTGCTGCAGCTCCTGAGACCCGGGCACCCTAGAGCCTGTGCTCTGCAACGAGAGAAGCCACTGCAGTGAGAAGCCCACTCCCTCAATTAGAGAGTAGCCCCAGCTCTCCGCAACTAGAGAAAGCCCATGCTCAGCACAATCAAAAATAAGTACTTTTTTAAAAAGACTGACAATAAATTTTGTGAAGATACAGAGCAACCAAAACTCTCACACACTGTTGATGAGATTATAAAATGACGTGACACAACCACTTTGGAAAACATCAGTTTCTTATAAAATTAAAAATGTACTTAGCCTTAGGGCATGGGAACCCACTTCAGTATGCTTACCTGAAGAATCCCATGGACAGAGGAGCCTGGCGGGCTACAGTCCAGAGGTCGCAAAAGTCAGACACAACTGAAGTGACTTAGTATGCACATCCTGTGACCCATGGTATATTTACCATGACCCTCACATTTCTAGGCATTTCCTCAAGAAAAATAAAAACATATATCCACAGAAAGAATTATACCTACTCTTGAATTTATACAAGTACGGATAACAGCTTCATGCATTGCAAATCAAAGTGGAAAATGACCCAGCTGTCTGTTGACAATATTGAATAAATAAACTGGTTTCTCCAAGCGGTAGAATACTACTCAGCAATTAAAAAAAACACCAACAACAAACTGATACACGAAAAGCAGAAGTAAAGTTCAAAAACAAGCTGATTAAAAGAAGCCAGACACAAAGAACATAAGGTATAGTTCCTATTTATACAAAACTATAGAAAAATTAATGTATAGTGACACATCAGTGGTTGCCTGGAGTAGAGGTTAGATGTTTTGACTGCAAAGGGACACAAAGGAGTTTGGGGGGTGATGAAATATTTATATCTTGATCATTGCAGTGGTTACACAAATTTGTCAAAATACATAGAAATGCACACCTGTGAGTATGTTTTATTGTATGGAGACTACATCTCAGTAAAGTTAAGGAAAAGTGATAAATCTAGACTCCAAATACTTTTTATCATCTATACTGTTTCAATCCTGATTAAAGTCACCATCATTTTTCACCTGGCTTATTGCAATAGACTTCTAACTTTTCCCTGTTCTTGCCCTTTTTCAGTCTATTCTCTGCACAGAATTCAGGTGATTCTATTAAAATCCAAGTAACATCACAAAAATTGGCTTAAAGCTCAACATTCAGAAAACGAAGATCAGGCATCTGGTCCCATCACTTCATGGGAAATAGATGGGGAAACAGTGGAAACAGTGTCAGACTTTATTTTTTTGGCTCCAAAATCACTGCAGATGGTGACTGCAGCCATGAAATTAAAAGACACTCCTTGGAAGAAAAGTTATGACCAACCTAGATAGCATATTCAAAAGCAGAGACATTACTTTGCCGACTAAGGTCCGTCTAGTCAAGGCTATGGTTTTTCCAGTGGTCATGTATGGATGTGAGAGTTGGACTGTGAAGAAAGCTGAGCACTGAAGAATTGATGCTTTTGAACTGTGTTGTTGGAGAAGACTCTTGAGAGTCCCTTGGACTGCAAGAAGATTGAACCAGTCCATCTTAAAGGAGATCAGCCCTGGGTGTTCTTTGGAAGGAATGATGCTAAAGCTGAAACTGCAGGACTTTGGCCACCTCATGCGAAGAGTTGACTCATTGGAAAAGACTCTGATGCTGTGAGGGATTGAGGGCAGGAGGAGAAGGGGCTGACAGAGGATGAGATGGCTGGATGGCATCACCGACTTGATGGACGTGAGTGTGAGTGAACTCTGGGAGTTGGTGATGCACAGGGAGGCCTGGCGTGCTGCGATTCATGGGGTTGCAAAGAGTCGGACACGACTGAGCGACTGAAGTGAACTGAACATCGCATAGCCATTGCAATACTCCATTGGCTTCCAAATTTACTTGAAGCAAATACCAAAGTAAACCAATTTACAGTAACCCTTTGTGTAATCTGCCTCCATTCTTCACTGTCAACATCTGCCTGCCTCCTCTTTTACTCCAGCCATTCTGGCCACTTCATTGCTTTTTGAACACACCAGAGACAGTCTTCCTCAAACGTGTACTGCTGTTCCTTCGGCTTTGGATGCTTTTCCCTGGCATCTCTACATGGCTCTTTTTCTCAGTTCCTTCAAGTCTTAATTCAAATGTCACCTTTCCTGCAAGGCCTTCCTTGACTGCAATATTTAAAATCCCAAGTCCTTCTCCCTGGGTTTAAAGAAAATATGTAATTTGGGGAGATGTTTTGGTGGCTCACATGGTTACGAGTCTGTCGACAATGCAGAATGCCCACCATTCAATCCCTGAGTCAGGAAGATGCCCTGGAGAAGGGCATAGCAACCCACTCCAGTGTTCTTTCCTGGAGAGTCCCATGGACAGAGGAGCTTATGATGCACAGGGAGGCCTGGCGTGCTGCGATTCATGGGGTTGCAAAGAGTCGGACACGACTGAGCGACTGAAGTGAACTGAACATCGCATAGCCATTGCAATACTCCATTGGCTTCCAAATTTACTTGAAGCAAATACCAAAGTAAACCAATTTACAGTAACCCTTTGTGTAATCTGCCTCCATTCTTCACTGTCAACATCTGCCTGCCTCCTCTTTTACTCCAGCCATTCTGGCCACTTCATTGCTTTTTGAACACACCAGAGACAGTCTTCCTCAAACGTGTACTGCTGTTCCTTCGGCTTTGGATGCTTTTCCCTGGCATCTCTACATGGCTCTTTTTCTCAGTTCCTTCAAGTCTTAATTCAAATGTCACCTTTCCTGCAAGGCCTTCCTTGACTGCAATATTTAAAATCCCAAGTCCTTCTCCCTGGGTTTAAAGAAAATATGTCAATTTGGGGAGATGTTTTGGTGGCTCACATGGTTACGAGTCTGTCGACAATGCAGAATGCCCACCATTCAATCCCTGAGTCAGGAAGATGCCCTGGAGAAGGGCATAGCAACCCACTCCAGTGTTCTTTCCTGGAGAGTCCCATGGACAGAGGAGCTTGGAGGACTACAGGTCTATAAAGTCGCAAAGAGTTGGACACAACTGAAGCAACTTACTTTACTTTTTTCTTACCAAGTAAATAGTAAATAATATGAAAATAATTGTTTGATTATTTTTTTTTCTTTGTGAAGAAAATGTTAGGTTAGGGCTCTGCTTAACATCTAACTATGTAGGAGCTCAAATTCATGCTAATTCAATTTGTTGTTGTTATTTAGTTTCTAAGTTGTGTCTGACTCTTTTGTGACCCCATGGACTGTAGCCCACCAGGCTCCTCTGTCCGTGGGATTTCCTAGGCAAGAATACCGGAGTAGGTTGTCATTTCCTTCTCCAGGGGATCTTTCCGACCCGGGAATCAAACCTGCATCTCCTGCATTTGCAGGCAGATTCTTTACTACTGAAGCCTCCTGGGAATGACTATAAATTCAGAGATGCCTCTGATAAAACTCATGAACCTCAACATTTTTCATAGCCTTGGAGAGCTTCAAGGTAAGAATAGTTGTTTAGTTGTGAAGTGGGCATCGCACTGGAAGTTGCCAGTGCTCTCAGCAGCATGGCCCAATGGTAGGAGACCAAAGCTCCCGTGCCACATAGATTGCTGAGACTTGGGCTATTCATTCCAAAGAGAAAGAGCATACGTTGGCCAGAACTGGTTTTTGAAAACAGAAATATGCCCAACATATTCTTAACCAGAAAGAGTTGTTGGCAACAGTTCCTCCCCTTCCTATCCCTCCCCCCACCACCCCAACCCTAACAGTTGCAGTAGTTAACAATACTTTAAAAAAAAACAAAACCACCCTTCAGGGACTGTGGAAACCTGAAAAAAAAAAACCTGTATATTGAAAAAATTAAATCCTTTGTTTTTTATGGCATCAAATAGAGAAATTGTGAAGACCGGACTTTCCATGGAGACTGAATAAATTTATGCCTAAGGCCAACTGAGAAAGAAATTCGTGTTAAGTGCATATTTAATATAAATGATTTCTAAAGTATTCATAACCCCCTCAAACTGTATAATGTAATGACTAGTGTTCTCAAAGATATAAGTTATTCTCAAATGAGAGCTCCTTCTTAGGAGAAAGAAAGGTCCAGAATTACCATGGCAGGAGTTCTCAAACTTGATTTGGAATGAAATGATTAGTAAATGGGAGTGGGGGGTGCTCTACAGGACAGTGACCTGAAAAGGAGCCAAGGTGCAGGAGTTGAAGAAGGGGCGGGGCTTCAGTGGTAAAGAATCCACCTGCCAGTGCAGGAGGCATGGGTTTGATCCCTGGGTCAGGTAGATCCCACATGCCACAGGGCAACTAAGCCCATGTACCACAACTACCTGAGCCTGTGTTCTAGAGCCCAGGAGCCATAACTGCTGAGCCCACGCGCTGCAACTCCTGAAACCCAAACACCCTAGAGCCTGTGCTCTGCAACAAGAGAAGCCACCACAGGAGAGGCCCTCGCACAACAACTAGAGAGTGGCCTCTGTTACCAGCAGCTAGAGAAAAGCCTGTGCAGCAAAGAAGACCCAGCAGTCAAATAAATGAATAAAATTATTAAAAAAAAAAAAAAGGATTCTGGATCAGGGGAAAAGGACTTGGTTAGCATTACATATATGCCAGGAATAAAAAATACATACATTAAATAAAAACTGGTTTCTTTCCTTGTTACTACAGGACCTTGTCACTGCTGGACCTGCAGGTAAGAAGTGGTGGGAACTGGAAATGCTTAGATCACTCCACATTGCTGATAATCATGGAAGTGCAAATTATAACCACAATATCAGCTCACACCTGTCAAAATGGCTGTCATCAAAAAGAACACAAATAACAAATTTTGGCAAGAATGTGGAGAAAATGTAACTCTTGTACACTATTGGTAGGAATGTGAATTGGTACAACCACTATAGAAAACAGTATGGAGATTCTGCAAAAAACTAAAAATAGAACTACCATATGATCCAGCAATTCTACTCCTGGGTATATATATCTCAAAAAACAAAACATTAATTTGAAAAGATACATGCACCCAGTGTGTACAGCAGCATTCTGTACAATAGCCAAGATACAGAAGCAACCTAAGTGTCCAACAGATAAGTGGATAAAGAAGATGTGATTGTATATATATATATAAATATATACACACACACACACACACACACACACACACAATGAATGAAATGAAAAGAGAAATCTCACAGTTTTATCTAAGCACATAATAAATGTGGAAAGTAATAAAATTCAAAAAATGTTTTATTGGCTGCTGTCATAATAATCTCTGATCCATGCAATAATTATTAATAAATATAAAAATCAGTGGGTGAAAGTATAAGGAGTAGCAAAATAATTGTTCAGTTGCCAAGTCATGTCTGACTCTTTGTGACTCCATGGACTGCAGCACACCAGGCCTTCCTGACCCTCACCATCTCCCGGAGTTTGCCTAAGTTCATGTCCATTGAATCTGTAATGCCATCAGTTATCAAAACAAAAATAATTATGCAGTCTCAATTTAGCTCTTCATAAGAGACTTGCTAATTACAAAAGGTAAAACACTAACTTTGCAGTGGAGAATCCTGGCAGACACCACTTTAACCAATTAATCCCAGTCACAACACTAATCAACAGCATTTACCTCCTGATATAATCCTTTAAAGAGAACTTTAGATCACCATATCACCTCTGAGGTGCTCCTGCCAAAAGTCCATAATATGAATCTGAAAATGAGAAAACATCACACAAATCCAAATTGAGGGATATTCTACAAATAACTGCACTATACTTTTTAAAAATATCAAGGTCTTGAAAAACAAGATTCAATAACTTGAGATTAAGGAGACTAACGTGATGTGACAACCAAACGCAATACATTCAGTCTTAGATATTCTTTTGCTATAAAGTCATTACTGGGACAATTGCAAAATTTGAATAAAATGTGGATTAGAGAATATTTTTGTTTCATTTTCATATTTTAATAATTTTATACCTTAAAATATACATAATATGCTTTTAAAACATACCTGAAACTGGCAATATTATCAGTTAAACTTGTAATATCTGTTGAGAATAACAAATGGGAGATTGTTCATATGATCATTTAAAAAATGGACACAAGACTTGACTAGACATCTCTAAAAAAGACATACAGATAGCCAAGCAGCACATTAAAAATGCTCAACCCTACTAGCCTTAAGGAAATGCAAGCCAAAACCACAATCACACCCATTAGGATGGCTGTTGTCAAAAAAAAGAGAAAGACAGAGGTAAGGGGAAGAAAAAGGAAAGAAAGAAAAATGTAACAAGTGTTGGTGATGATGTGGAAAAATTAGAACCCTTGTGAAGTATTGGTGGGAATGTAAAATGATACAGCTGCTATGGAAAATAGCATGGTGGTTTTGCAAAAAGTTAAAAATAGAATTATCATATGATCCAATAATTTCACTTCTTGGTATCAAGCCAAAAGAATTGAAAGCTAGGTCTTGAAAAGATATTTGTACACCATGTTCACAGCAGCATTATTCACAATAGCCAAGAGGTGAAAGCAACTTAAATGTCCACAGATGAATGAAAAAACAAAATGTAGTGAGTATTGTGAGTGCTCCATCACTCAGTCATGTCCAACTCTTTGCGACCATGGACTATGGCCCACCAGGCTCCTCTGTCCATGGAATTTCCCAGGCAAGAATACTGGAGTGAATTGCAATTTCTAGGTAATCTTCTTACCAAGGGATTGAACCCACATCTCCTGCGTCTCCTGTAACAGAGGAGCCTGGCATGCTGCAGTCCATGGGGTTGCAAAAAGTCGGATATGACTTATCGACTGAACAACAACAACTTGTTAAATTAACTTACTAATTAGGTTTATCTACAAATAGCTATGACAAAGATATTTATATCCCTTCCTTTTGAAACATTATGCCTTTTTTTTTTCTTGCATTATTGTCCTGGCTAGAAATTCCAGTGCCACATAGTAAGAAGAGTGGACATTGTTGTTGTGCCTTGTTCCTAATCTCAGGATATATTATCACTATGTGTGATATTGAAAGTGAAAGTCGCTCAGCCCTGTCCGACTCTGCAACCCCAGGGACTGTACTGTCCATGGAATTCTCCAGGCCAGAATACTGAGTGGGTAGCCTTTCCCTTCTCTAGGGGATCTTCCCAACCCAGGGATCGAACCCAGGTCTCCTGCATTTCAGGCGGATTCTTTACCAGCTGAGCCACAAGGGAAGCCCATGTATGATATTAGCTGTTTCTTTTCCATAGACGCTATACAGAAAAAAACTTTCGTATTCTGTCTTCTCATAGAACAGTCTTTTTGATACTTCAGTTCTGACACTTGTGTGTTTAGTTCAGTTCAGTCGCGCAGTCGTGTCCGACTCTTTGCGACCCCATGAATCGCAGCACGCCAGGCCTCCCTGTCCATCACCAACTCCCGGAGTTCACTCAGACTCACGTCCATTGAGTCCATGATGCCATCCAGCCATCTCATCCTCAGTCGTCCCCTTCTCCTCCTGCCCCCAACCCTCCCAGCATCAGGGTCTTTTCCAATGAGTCAACTCTTCGCATAAGGTGGCCAAAGTGCTGGAGCTTCAGTTTTAGTATCACTCCTTCCAAAGAAATCCCAGGGTTGATCTCCCTCAGAATGGACTGGTTGGATCTCCTTGTAGTCCAAGGGACTCTCAAGAGTCTTCTCCAACACCACAGTTCAAAAGCATCAATTCTTCTGCACTCAGCCTTCTTCACAGTCCGTACTTCACCAAATGTACATGGGTTTTTCTTCACACTAAGCAATTCTCTGATTCTCCAGACTCAGCCTGGGTGTCCTGCAATTTAACTCAATTCTCACATTGTCTACCTGGAGATAGATTCAGGCCCCATTGGCATAGGGCTCACAGTTCCTCAAGACTGCCCTCACTTCAGAAGCAAGTCCAGGTTATCATGTGTGCATCTGACCAACCAGCTGTAAATCAGAGCTTCAGGAAAATACTTGACTTACCAGACTACCAGTTTATTGTAAAAGAATATAGCTCAGGAATAGCCAGATGGAAGAGACACATAGGGAAAGATATTGAGGAGGGGTGCAAAACACCCATGCTTTTCTCAGGACACACTTCCAGCATCTCCATGTGTTCACCAACCCAGTGAACTCCATAAAGCTCTCGGAACAACCCCTGCCCCCCCCAACACACTCACCACTGTACTTCAGAATTTTTATGGAATTTTCACTTTTTTTGGAATTTTCATTAAATAGGCATGATTGATTAAGTCATTGGCCATTGGTGATTAATTGAATCTCCAGTCCCTTTTCCTTCCTTGAGGGGGTCAGAGAGAGGTGTGGGAGACAGAGGAAAGTTCCAATCCTCTAATTACATAGTTGGCTCCCCTGGCAATCAGTCCCCATCTTAGGGTGAACTAAGGACTTTCCGAAATCACCTTATTAACATAAACTCAGATGTGGTTGAAAGGATGTATGAATAACAAAATACACTCATGTCACCTTTATGCTCTGGAGCTATTTCAGAACCTAAGAACAAAACCTAAGTTTATAACAAAACATGGTCTTAGAGCTCTTATCACTTAGGAAATTACAAGTGTTCTGTGCCAGGAACCACAGACACAACCCAAAATACATATTTCTCAATATAGCACAGTATCAGCTAGCATAGTTTAGTTTGCTGAAAATTTTGATTATGAATGGGTGTTGAATTTTATCAAATGATTTTTCTGTTTATTGAGATATTCAAAGGGTTTTTCTCATTTATTTTTGTTAATGTGCTAAATTACAGTGATTTTCAAATGACAGGCTAACTTTGAATTCCCAGGGTAAGCTTCACTTGATTATGACCTCACGCATCCCTAGGACATATTACTGAATTCAGTGTTACTACTTTGTTACTGAGTTTGCATCTACTGTTGTTCAGTCCCTTAGTCACGCCTGACTCTTTGCGACCCCATGAACTGCATGCAGCACACCAGGCTTCCCAGTCTAGGGAATATCTAGCTTGCACTTTTATTTTTTTCTAATGACTTTTAAGGTTTTGGTATCAGAGTTGTGCTGGTCTCATAAAAGGAGTTTGAAATGGTTTCCTTTCTATTTTATGATTGGTATCATTGCTACTTTTAAGATGTGATGGAACTTCACAGTGATACCAACAGAGACTACAGTTTAGTTTTATTATTTTAATGATGAATTCAATTCCTTGGATATATATGGGCTTATTCAGGTATTCTCATATTACACATCAGTTTTGAGAAGTTTTATTTTTTTAAAGGTATTTGTCTCTCTAAATAAAATAACCAAGAAGGACCTACTGTTTAGCACAAGGTTGTCCATAATATTTCCTTATTATCACTTTGATGTCTGTAGGATTTGAGGTGATATCTCTTTCATTCCTCATATTTTAAATTTGTGTTTTCTTTTTTCTTGATCAGCCTAGCTAGAAGTTTATCAATTTTATCAGTCTTCTCAAAGAGCCACATGTTGGCTGTGTTAATTTATTTAATTTTTCTGTGTGGTTGATCTCTGCTTTTATTTTTATTTCTTTATTATTTTCTAAATAAAAAAACTTACTCTAGATTTAGGGGCTTCTCTGGTGGCTCAGTGGTAAAGAATCCACCTGCCAGTGTGGGAGACATGGGTTCAGTTCCAGTGGAGAAGATCTCCTGGAGGAGGAAATGGCAAACCATTCCAGTGTTCTTTTGCCTGAGAAATATCATGGACCTGGTAGGCTATAGTTCACGGGGTTGCAAAAGAGTGAGACACAATTTAGCAACTACACAACAATAGTTCTAGATTTCATATCTTTTCCCAGTTTCTTAATGGAGAAATTTAGGTAATTGATTTTAGACCTTTTTTTCATCAGTTCAAAATATTTTCTAATTTTCCTTGTGATTTCTTCTTTGACCCATGGGTTATTGGAAGTGTGTTATTTGTTAATAGTTTCCAAATATTTGAGGGATTTTTAAAATATCTTATTATTTCTAATTTCATTCTTTTGTGATCAGAAAACACATTTTGTATGATTTAGTTCATTCAGACTTTACTGAAACATATTTTATGGGCTAGCATATAGTCTATCTAAATGAACATTTTATGTGCCCTTGAAAGTAATGTATGGCCTGCAGTTATTGGGTATAATGTCTCAAATGCCAAGTATGTCAAAGTGGTTGATTGTGTTGTTCAGATTTTCTATATTCTTAATGATTTGGGGGTTCTAGTTGTTGAGGGGCATTAAAATCTTTATAATTCTGGATTATCCACTTTTCTCTTTAGTTCTATCAGTGTTTGTTTAATGTATTTTGAAACTCTGATTCAGATACACACACTTAATTGTAATGTCTTTCTGATGAACTAATCCTTTTATCATGGTGAAATATTACTTACCATCTCTGGCAGTATTTCTTGTCTTGAAGTCTTTTGTGCAATATTAATGCAGTAATTCCAGTTTCCATATGGTTACTATTTTCATGGTATATTTTTTCCATTTTATAATTTCAACCAATCAGTATATTTTATTTGAATGACACCTCTGTTCTAGATATTATATTGTAGTATGTTCTACTTATCTATTGCTTTGTAGCAAACTATACAAATCTTAGATGCTTACATAATAACCATTTTACTTTTCAGGATTGTTTGGGCAGGACTTGGCTGTGCAGTTCTGCTTTTTTGTGTTGGCTCCAAGTTCTTCACTTGGCTGCATCCATTTGAACTGAGCTGGAAGATCCAAGAAGTTTCACTCACTTGAAACTTGTCTTTGTCCAAAAGGCTAGTTTAGGCTTATCATGGTTTGGTGTCCTCAGGGTCTTTCAGCTTTTTACATGATAGCTGGCTTCTAAGAGGTAATGTCATCAAAATGGTTATTTTAAGTTCATGTGTACCTTTTTCTTCCTTGTTAACAGAAACAATACTTGTTCAGGTAATTTATTTTCATCCCTGGTATCCTTTAGGGGAGGCTGTGCCCATCTCTGTTCCCAGAGGATGGAAGTAGATGTTTAATAACCTAGTCATGATAACTCTGTTCCTCTTGCCTGGGACTAGTTTAGAAATAGACCTGTGACACAATTCTGAATGAGGTTTAAGGTAAAATCAGAAGATGGGCCTCTAGGAAAGTGTTCCTCAGGTCTCAAAAAGAGACACAACAAAGGAATGTCCCTTTTTCCTAATGCTGGATATTATTATTTGCATATGACACCTGGAATTGCCTACCCATCTTTCCTCCATGAAGGAAGGACATAAAAGGACAAGCAAAACATCCTGTGATGTCCTAAGAGAAATAGAGAAAAAAATCTGGGTCCTTACTGAGGTACTAAATCAATCAACCTTGCAATCACAATATTTCCCCCTCCCACAGTTTTATTGAGATACAATTGACATATAACAGTGTATCCATTTAAAGCATACAACATAATGATTTGTTATATGTGTTATTGTTTAGTCACTAAGTCATATCCACTCTTTCATGACCCCATAGACTGTAGCCTGCCAGATTCCTCTGTCTGTGGGATTTCCCAGGCAAGAATACCAGAGTGGGTTGCAGTTGCCATTTCCTTTTTCAGGGAATCTTCACAACTCAAGGATCAAACCCATGTCTTCTGCATTGCAGGTGATTCTTTACCACTGAGCCACCCAGGAAGCCTTTGTTATATGTTCATCTTGTGAAATTATTACTGCAATAAGATAGGTTAACATTGGTCACCTCATATAGTTACAAACATATTTTCCTTGTGATGAGAACTTTTAATTTTTACTAACTTAGCAATTTTCACATATACAATACAATATTGTTAACTACAGACACCATGCTATACACAGTATCCCCAGAACTTATTTTTTCTTATAACTAGAAGTGTATACCTTTTGACCACCTTCCCCTGCTTCTTCCAGCCCCTCCCACCATCTTAGGCAACCATCAGACTGTTCTCTGTGTCTATGAGTTCAGTTATTTTAGGTTCCACATAGAATTGAGATTATCATACTGTATTTGTCTTTCTCTCTGGCTTATTTCACTTAGCATGATGCCTTCAAGGACTATCCGTGTTGTCACAAATGGGAGAACCATGAGATTTTTTTTCTTTTAGATTTTGCCCTTCTGTTTTGTAAAATAAATTTTATTTGCAGCCTAAAGCATTCTGAAGGATATGAGGAAGAGGTTAAAATAGAAATGAAATGGGACCCAGAGTTATTAATCTTCTATTAAATAGTATAATTTTATGGTAGGTTATTGGAGAGATGTTTAATACATTTAAATCCACACTACAAGTTACAAAATAGCAAAACATACAGTATGAATTTAAACCTGTACCTTATAAATCAAAAGCCAAAGAAATAAAATTACTTTTTTTCCTCCAAATGGGATCATTACTATGGAACTGGTGCCAGCAACAGAACCACCATTGCACAGAGCTGGGGGTAAAAATCATGTTGTCAGAAAAGATTATCTTGAAGTTAAAATCACAGTGACTAAGATCACATCTTTCAGCATTTCAATCAAATCAAAGGTTTGGGTTAAAAACTGCCTGGAGTAGGAAATGGCAACCCACTCCAGTACTCTTGCCTGGAAAATCCCATGGAGGAGCCTAGTAGGCTACAGTCCATGGGGTCGCAAAAAGTCTGACAGGACTGAGTGACTCACTTTCAGTGTCTTCATAGACATGTGCAAAGAGGTAGTAAATAGTTTAAAATAAATGAGGAAGTCATTTATTAATAAACAATTTTTTTAAATCCATAACTGGTTTGTAAAGATAGGATTCAGAAGAAAAACCTAAAAGAAGCTCCAAATGACTAGATCTTAGTAGAGCGCAGTCATGTTTCTCACAACTAGTGCTATGTCTTAATCATAGATATATCTGTTTATTGACAGTCATATGACCATAACTGTTTTAATTTGAATAAGTTTCATAAAAAAGCCTGTTTAGATTTAGTCACTTTTTTTGACTTTTACGGAAGAGAAATGCTTAAGATATTGGGGCCAAAGCATAATTTTGCTCACTTTTCATGTTGTCTTGTCAAGGATATATAAAGCATCTTTCACCTGCTGTCATCATTATTTATTTTTAAAAATTTCATTTCACTCACCAAAAGGATATAATCTTGGATTTCTAAAAGATTACATTTTGCTTTGTAAAATCACATTAATTTAATTTTGTTCATGTATTTATCACAGACAGTTGAAACTTCTTTGTGGATTGACACGCAGAAACCATTGATTTCAATTATTTTCTCCCAGATTTATTATAGACTGGAAAATGTTTACTTCATCCTTCTACACTTAAAATTAGCTCTTGTGCTTCTTCATTCAGTGACTATTTACTGTGTCTATGACATGCAAGATCTCATGGCAGTCACCATGGAGAGCCTCAAAATGTGTAAGACCTAGCCCCTGACCTTTAGCTGCTGATGCCTTGACCACAAGATGTGCTGCAGAACCAGGTGAATCGTGTGTTCTCCACACCAACTGTTTTATATTTATTAAAGTCTAAATGCCAGTAGATTTTCTTTTCTTTTTAGTTCTAGCTTAATTTCTTTCAAGTCTCCAACTTGTATGTCTTTACTAATAGGCAGTCGAACAGTTAGCAGTGTGGGTTTTGATAGCTCTAGGAAGCCAGAAATGTAGTGTCGTAAGGAGTGAAGTTAATCAAAGGCCATAAAGGGCCATTACAGGAGAGTGTGAAGACTGCACCGTCCTGTGAATGGGAGCCCAGCCACTCATGGACTCTCATCTTCTGCCCATTCTTCCAGCTCCTCACAGAGACCTCTCTTTAGCTCTCTTTGAGCTAAATGGCTGGGGAAGCACCCCTGTTATTTCTGTGCTTTATGATTCATCTAACCCTCAGAACTCTCTTCTAAGGACGTCTGAATTTGATCAGGACCATAACATGGTTATGTTCTCACTACAAGTGGACTGTGAACTAAATGTATCAAGTTGGCTGCCGAGATCAATAGCCTTCCCTCTTTTTTTCTTTTTCTTTTTTTTTTTTTTAAGCCAAGTTTCCTTCAGCAGAGGCCATTAGCAGACATTTTATCCATAACTCCGCACAGAGTCTTCACACAGCATTTGCTGAACTTGTCTAGTGGGCAAAATTAGCTTCAACCCCTTGCTAATTTGGCTCCAGAAGAAACCACTCTTGTTTCTAAAGCAAACGCTGAGCCATGTTTGAGAGTTTTGAAAGGATCAGCTAAGGGGACGAATGGTTAAACAAAACTAAATAGTGATTTCCTCTAACACACACCCAAGGGCACCTCTACATTATGTTCAAGCTTTTCATTCTACCACAAAACAGGGCTTCCCTGGTGGCTCAGATGATAAAGAATCTGCCTATAATGCAGTAGCCCCAGGTTCGACTACTGGGTTGGGAAGACCCCCTGGAGAAGGAAATGGCTACCCACTCCAGTATTCCAGTATTCTTGCCTAGAGAATTCCATGGACAAAGATAGGGAGTCTGACGGGCTATAGACCATGGGGTCACAAAGAGTCAGACACGACTGAGCGACTAACACTTTCACAAAACAGATCAACACAGGTAAACAGAAGCAATAGAATATTATCTGTTCTGTCAGAATTTGACAGGACTTTTTGAAAGCCAGTCTATTTTGATTTAATCCCAACTTTTTTTTTCTTTTCTGTGAACTTGTTCTGTAATACATAAACATTTAAAATGCTTTCTTTCCAAAGGGTCCTCCTCAAGTACCTTTTCTAAATGGTATATCAGGTCCCAATTGGTTAATTGGCAGTGCTAACTCCCAGTTTATTTAACGTGCAAGCCTAGGTATTATTGAAGCACTGATTGCCTATTTGGAGTTATTTAAAGAAAACACCCTAGAAATGGGCTGCTTCTTACATATACTCAGTGTGATTTTGAAACACCATTGTCAGGAAATACAACCAATCCCTGAAACTTTTTTCCCCTGGGTTATCAGAGTCCGAGACAATTGATGACATTACATTGGTCGTTCATTTTAGATTCGTGGAGCCCACAAAAATCAATAGTTTTCCATTATCAGGTCCAGCTGGGTCACTAGTCTGTCAATGAGCTGTTACAATTGCTGTACAGGGGTGAGTCTGACCAGTCAATTGCTGCTGACAAGAGGAAAACATGCTGACAGCCACGGGAACAAGTCAGAACACAGATTTGCACTTCAGTTTGCCATCCAAAGAGACTCAGAGCAAGGCCATTTTCAAGATGTAGGGCACACTCCATAGGAGGCCTAGAGGAGGGGCTCCCCGCCTTGGTTTTATAGTACAAGTGCCTAAGGGCCAGTCCTTGCTCCAGTCAATATCTCCTGTAGAGACTATCTAGTCACTGCCTTTGTTAGTCAGAGGGCATGGACCAGCCAGGATTGTCCCTAAACACCATCTCCTACCCCATATTGTACCCAGAGCAAGAGTGGAAGGAAGGAACTCTACTTTTACTACCACTGACTCAGATGTAACTCTGTGTGTGTGTGTGTGTGTGTGTGTGTGTGTGTATACTGGGGAATATAAAAACCTAAAGAGGAAGTAAATGGCCAAAGGCACCAAATATGAACAAATATGACTAATGACTAAATGTATTGCAAATGAATATTGACTGAAGGATGGAAGATCCCCTGGTGTTGGTATATAGGCTGTTCCCTTGTTGCCTCATTATTTGTAACATCATCTATACTTTGATCTCATCTTGAGATATTTTACTAAACCAAGCGTCTCATTGGTGTTCATCTACAGCCACTCTGATGCAGTGGGCAGCAAGGGGAGCCGAGTTCTAGTGTCGCCCTGCCCATAATAGGAAGTGTTTGTGACAGAATGGTCAGCTCTGATAAGTATATGAACTGCCCCACATTAATGAAATGGAGAGTCATGCTTGCCTTACCTACTATGTCCAAAGGTTGTCAGGAGAATCTAAAACAAGATCAGTTGAGAGTAAGCTCTGCCCAAGTAAGTGACTCTGGGTGTGTCTGTGTGTGTAAGCTATCCACACACATGTTCAGAAGCAACTGAAAGAAGTCATTCTTTTTCCAGAATAATTCATTTTTGGACTAGATTGAATGCTTTCCTTCTTTAGAAATGAAAGTCTCTCAGTAGTGTCCGACTCTTTGTGACTGCAGGGACTGTCCAGACCCTATGAACTGCAGCCTGCCAGGTTCCTCTGTCCATGGAATTCTCCAGACAAGAATACTGGTGTAGGTAGCCATTCCCTTCTCCAGGGGATCTTCCCAACCTATGAAGCAAACCTGGGTCTCCCGCATTGAAGGTGGATTTTTTACTGTCCGAGCCACCAGGGAAGCCTAGGTTCTTTAGAAGAGCCCATGACTAATCCATCATGTATTCCATCATGAGAGAAAGTCAAAAGTCAGAGGACAGCTCTGAAGGTCCTAATGGATTTTGTGGCTCTCCAGTTGGTAGAGAAGAGGGTTGAGATAGCAGAATAGACATACACTGTCTGGGTTCCTGCAAGCCGAGAGGCTTCCAAAGCAACATGAAGCTGTGGATCTCACCCTAGTTTTGTTTCAGACATCAAACTTATGAGCTCAAATGATAAATATTTTTAATTTGTTTCAATATTATGATTTTTAATGTTTCACTTTTATTAATATCTTTCAAGTATTCAATTCTAGCCTTTTTTAAAAAATGCCTCCAGTTTGATTCTTTTGGAAATCAACATTCACTTGTGTTCCATCATCAAACAAAACTGATAATCAACTGTGTTACTGGAAGCCAACCAGCTAGGGTTTTTTTCTTTCCTTTTTTTTTATTACACCACCAAAAAAAAAATCATTTTCTTTAAATGAATTAAAAAATAGTTTTAACAAGAACAAATTTGCTCATAATTAGATGAACCAGTCTTATGTCTTCCAGCACTTGGAAGCATGAAATTCATCAGAACTCTCATAGCATTAATTAAAAAGAATTTATGTTTTTTTAATAAAATGCTTCATGTTTTAGCTCCTTTATTCCTCCACGAAATGTGATTATGTGGGGGCTGAAGGGAATTCAGGTTAATATGTTGACACACTTAACAATGCAGGGTCAGGTTGCACAATACGCTTCACTGGTTTAGTTCACTACACCCCCTGACAGGGCCTAATCATCCCCTGCCCTAAAGGCAGAGGGAAAGAGAGGATTTTAATTACTGCTCTGTATGCAAGTTTGCCAGCATTAAATTGAGACATAATTAGGCCTCTGAATTTTAATAATTGTCCTAGCTAATTGGGCAGACAAGTACGTTATGCAGCGTGGCGTGATTAGATAATTAGTATTTCCAAATGACAAAATTGGGCTCTTGATTACAAATTCTACATGAAGGGGGAAAAAGGTAGCAAGCAGATCTTTACAAGTCTATTAAGGGAGAGTTTAGCGATGTTGGTAATTTAAAGTCTATTAGGAAGCAACATTTCATTCTCAGAGCCTGAGGTCTGGGACAAGGGCCTCTGGCCAGCTATGGCTCCTACTTAAGGCTTCTCTCCAGGGAGCTCTGTTTTCCCTGGGGTCTGTTGCATCTACCCTACCCTCCACCTCCACCCAAACTTGGCAGTCATCACTGACCTTGGGTAAGGTCTCTTTGGCTAGACACCAGATGGCAGGTGGTAAGTCTGAAAAAGAAATCATGGAATGCGGGGAATGTAGAACAGAGAAAGGGTACTTCCCTAGGTGTAGTGTATCTATAGTGTCTTTCTTTTGCACAGAGCTGTCATTTCATTCTTCTCCCAGAATTCACCACTTTCATTTAATCATCAGCTCCACCACAACCTCTTTGGTGGGAATCTTAAATCAAAATCTTAAGTGTTTGAGGTATTATTTTAAAACACAGTGCCTGACATGAAATAAGTGTTTAATAAATATTAGCTCTTAAATTAATGACTTTGGAAGGTATAAGGTGGTTTGTAGAAGAAAGCTCTGGGTCTGGCTGTTTGCTGTGCTGAGACTCAAATGAGGCAAGGGTCCCCAGCACCCTTGCTTTCTGAGAGAAGGATACAGTGTCCCACTTATGCTCTGGGAGACCCAATGGCAATAGCTGTGCCTACAACTCAAATACCCAACCAGACTTCTTTCCTCTCCATTCTTCAGAGGTTGGATTGCAGACAAGTACCTCCATGCAGAAATCATGGGGGCAGTTAACTTAAAAAATGCAGAGTCAACTCTGCATCCCACCCCGCCCATGACTCACTCTCCATGTCACCTTATTGCCCACAGAGGCATACTAGAAACGCTTCTAGCGTCTGAATTTTTCTCACAACCATCAGTACGCTGGGCTCTAGAGCTGTTTTTCAGGCAAGAGAACAATTAACTGGATACAAACCAGAATCCTTCTTAAAAATGATTGATAGGTGGTCAGTGGATGACACTGTGATGAAAGTTAGGGGAAACTCGGAGGTTCTGAATATATTCATCTACATCACTGAGGATGACCAGGAGGAAAATATCAGTGTCTCCATGGCTTGATCCAGTCAAGACAGCCTACCAGACCGAGTGAGAATTTCTTAAGACTTTCTCAGAACTTAGTCATGTCATTTTATGAATGATGGAAGTGTTCTGGCCGAGATTCCGATTCAGAATGCAGAGTTCTCTCCGTGAGTAATGTTTGTATCACCCTGGCATAATCTCTATAGTATATAACATCCAAATAACAGAGAGAGGAGGGCAACACCCTGAGATTTGAGGAAAAAAAGAGTAGAATGAGGACATTTTGCTAGAAATTTAGAAGGAAGCTGCTGCTAAGTCACTTCAGTCGTGTCCGACTCTGTGCGACCCCATAGACGGCAGCCCACCAGGCATAAGACATTTTTTCCAGGATGGTACTGAAAACGGGGGAAAACGGAGTGTGCGATCCTCATGCTTGAACTGCATCTCACAATAAGAAACCATCCCCTCTTGGGGCTTCGAATCTCCCTGTTGCTCACAAGGACGCTGTTCCCCGGTCACAGGAGCAGCCAGAACTGGCGCTGAGCTCTCGTCCTCACTGCACTTTCCAGATGCCAGGAGGAAACATCACCCTTGTAGGATGGTGGGAGAGGTAATTGTCAAAAGGACGTCCCCCTCCCCCCCGCCAATCCCTCAATGTTGGGGCTTCTTTCCCGCTCTTTTTGAAAAAGCGCGTTTATGACTGATCGCTCAACACCTTGTTGGTTCTGATTGCAGAAAACACACCTTATAAATATACGATAACCATCCTGTAATAGTGTGACAATTTACTTCACAGTGCGTTTCGGGCTGCTAATTGATCGTTTCAGTCCAGGGACGATTTGGAATAAATTATAGCCTTCAAAAGGATATCACAGCTCATTTTGGTGGAAGGATTTCCACGTCGCCTCGCGTTAGTCAGAGAGCCGATTGCTAGAGAGGAGGGGAGGAAACCGGCCCGGGAGAGGAGTGGCGGGGTGGGGTGGGGCGAGCGGGATGGG
>SJXQ01004226.1:87176-102816 GCA_006408695.1 Aepyceros melampus | reverse complement strand
GCCTAAGGGCCCGATGGGCGGGCCCGGCGGGACGGGGCGGGGAGACGGGCGGGGCCTGGAGATGGGCGGGGCCGACGGCGGCGCGCACGCGGCGGCTGCAGGTCCGCGGCCGGACGGTAGAGGCCTCCCTTCCGAGGCGGCGGCGCGGATGCTACCTGCTGGCGCTCGGCACCCCGGCGCGAGCCCGCGCGTCTTTCCCGGTGAGGTCCCTACGCGGCGCGGCCCGGCCTGGCCCAGTGTGAGTATTCCCCACGCGCTCCCCTCCCGCAGGCGGCAGCGCCCGTTCTTCTGAAGTGAGAGTCTCCGTCGGGCAGAGGGGCCGGGGTGCTCGCGTGAGCGGCATCTCACCTCCCGCTGGAGGCTTCCTGTCGGCGGGGTTCCCCGCGGGAGCGGACGCGGTAACGTGGACCCCCGCTCTCTGGGCTCACGGAACGGGAGTGGCGAGGCGGGGAGGCGCCGCGGCGCCGTCGGGGGCTTTGTGTGTAGTTGGGGCCCACGGCTTCTGTAGCTCTGGTTCTCACGCTGCAGTTGGGCAGGGGCGCGTGCGGAGCGTCTCGGCCGCGGAGGGAGCTTCGCCCACCGGCGCCCGCAGAAGAGGGCGAGGAGGGGATTGGTGGGTCTGCGCCGGGAGGTGCTGCCGAGGTCGCGAGAGCGGCGGGTCACGCGCCGTGGAAGGCGGCGAGAGCGCGGCTTGAAAACTGTGCCCCGGACGCGGAGGCCACTCCGAGCCGACCGGCCCTGGACCCCACTCCGTCGAATCAGCTTCTCCAGCCCGCCCTGCAGGCCGCCGCGCCCTCGTTTCCGTTTCGTTTCCCGCAAAGTGTGTGCCGTCGCGTAGTGGTCATGGAGAAGGGAACCCCTATTTCTACATAGGATTCGGCTTTGAAAAAAGAGTATTTTCCTATTTCTGTCGCAGGCACTTGCCAGTCTGGCCTTCCCCTCCCCCGCCCACAAGACCTCCGGCAACTTTCATTTTCTTCCTAAATTAAGTCCGTAAGAAAGATTGTGGCCCTTTGCTCACAGTAGCAGACTCCACCCACTACCCCCCACCCCCGAATTCGTGCGCTCAAAGTCTCTTCGTTTTTTAGTTTTCTGTCACGCTAATAAATTTTGTCAATCTAGGGCACGGATGGTTCCATGCAGGCGATTTTGACAGCAGTCATCATACCAAGCTATTATGAAGTGTGATGTCAGTTTGGAGGACGGATAATATATGTCAGTTCTTGACACACTTATCTTACAAGGAAACATCTGAGACCATCAGTAAGAGGCATTTTAATTCACACACCAAAAATATTTTGTGTTTGGTTGACATCTTTCAAAATGCTGAAAGTAGCATTTATCATTTTGTAGGTATTTATCAATGTACTCACAAAAGCCCCCATAGGAAGGAGGAGGGTTTTGTCTTGGTCCTGTTCTATCACATAAACCAAGGAACAGAGATCTTATGTGTCCTACCCAATAAATAGTCCTTATAAGCCAGTGATAGAGCTGTATTTATGAGATCAAGCATCTTCTAAAACTGGAATAATGGAAAAGGGAAGAAACTGGTTATCTTTATATCTCTGTTGTGAAAGATAATTGTCTGCTAGCTTAAATGAGAAACCTTATGCTTTTAGCACAAGTGCTGTGTGAAATGATCCATTTATCTCAGGTATGAAAATCAGGTAAATTTTCTGTAAAACCCAGTCTTAATTATTTCCTCAAAAGTATGACTTGGGTCCTGATGAATGAACTCTGAAATCTAAAGTGATCCAAATCTAAGCAGATGCTTTAGGTTTGATATTATGTAGTAGTCAGCGACTTTATTTACATGGACCAAATCCCATGGGAGTTAGTTTTATAATGAACTCTGCCTGTGTTCACCCAAGATACAGTTTTCTTTTCAATTCATTAATTCAGTAACTATTCATTATACCTATAACCTGTCAGCTTCACTTTGCCATTGAACATAATCCCTATAGGCATTTAATGCATAATTGCTGAAATGTAACTGAAATGTGGGAAATATGTATATCTTCTTCAGACTCAAGGAATATTACTAAAAAGAGTTAAAAACCTATGGCCTTTCATTCATATGAAAAATTGTATTGACTACTCTCAAGTAGTAAATTAAAAGAAGAAAAATTAGAAATCAGAAAGTTTTCTCCAGTCTGTGCCCTAATCACAATGCCATATTTTTTTTTCTCCTTAAGATTTTCAAAACAAAGTTTAAAGGACCTGCATGATTGAATGGGTTTATGATGTTCTTTTAGTAATTTTAGAATATGTAACTTTCCTTTAAAAGGCTTAATTTTTATGATGATACACTGAACTGGCTCATGCTATGTGAGTGAAGCACTCTGTTTTTAGTTAAAATCAAAACTGCATATCCTGTTGCCCTGCATAACCTGAAGTAAGACTTACCTGCACAGAGGTTAAAGCATCTGCCTGCAATGTGGGAGACCTGGGTTTGATCCCTGGGTGGGGAAGATACCCTGGAGAAGGAAATGGCAACCCACTCCACTATTCTTGCCTGGAGAATCCCATGGACGGAGGAGCCTGGTGGGCTACAGTTCACGGGGTCGCAAAGAGTCAGACACGACTGAGCAACTTCACTTCTTCACTTCACTTCAAGCAAAGAAACACATGCCAAGTGTTTACACCTGTTTAAAGTTCATTTTCATTGGCTTGATAAAAATGGAAAAACATCCAATATATTTATCTCAATTATTTGTAGTTTCATCCCAAACAATATGAGATCCTTGAATATCAAAGATATTTTTGTGTGACATTTGTAAGATGCACCTAAAGACTGTAAAATTTTATTAAGTGCAACAATGAAAAATGTTAAGGATAATTTTATCCTTAATGCTAATATTGTACTGTAGGGATGAAACTGAGTAAAAGATAATGACTGTAAACTAATTCAGTCCACTGTATCAGAACTTACACATACATTTTAGTGTCCTTATCCAACTAGCCATCTTGGAAGTCTGTCACTTACTGAAATGATGCTTCCATTGTTGCCACTGTTGACACTTCATTCTGAAACTCTTCATTTGGGCACTCTTCAGAACCCACAGCCATCTTGTTAAAAGTTTTGGAAGTGGGAAGTCATCGTCCATTAAAGCTTTTCTGTGCCCTGAAGAGTTGGTTGATCAAGTCAGTGAATATAATTTGAGGTCAAAACAATTGGAAAGACTATTAGATGTCTTTCTTGAGTAGTTTTTAAACTAGTTCTAAAGTCATTATATAAACGTAGTTTTAAGATTGGTAGCACCACTGGAATAAAAGTAGCTGCCAAGGGAAAGCTCTGAGAAAACTGTCCATTTGGAGCTTACAGCATCTCTTTGATTATCAATGACTTATTAATCTAACAATCACATACATCTCTAGTACAATGGAATGTAGTATGAGTGGTAGTAACATTAGGCACTCAGTCATGTCTGACTTTGCAGTCCCACAGACTGTAGCCTATCAGGTTTCTCTGTCCATGGGATCCTCCAGACAAGAATAGTGGAGTGGTTTGCCATTCCCTTCTCCAGAGGATCTTCCCTACCCAGAAAGCGAACCCAGCTCTCCTGCATTTCAGGCAGATTCTCAACTATCTGAGCTACAGGGAAATCCATTGGAATGCAGTATAGAGACACGTTATTTCAGAAAGCTTTATTGTTAAGAATTTGATCTAGATTTTATGCGAGTTCAATTTTGCTGCTATGATTATAAAAGCTGTTAAATTCTGGAATATGGGATTCGGTAGGAAAAATCCAAGATGGGCTAAAATCAGAATTACCCTATATACTTCTCTGGGCTTCTCAGGTGATGCTAGTGGTAAAGAACCTGCCTGCCAGTGCAGATATAAGAGACGTGGGTTTGATCCCTGGGTTGGGAAAATCCCCTGGAGTAGGAAATGGCAACCCACTCCAGTACTTTTGCCTGGAGGATCCCATGGATAGAGGAACCTGGCAGGCTACAGTCCATAGAGTTGCACAGAGTCAGACACAACTGAAGCAACTTAGCATTACACACATACATATACTTCTCTAGATTAGGCGCCCCACATTCCTTGAAATATAGGAATCACACTCAGTTAAGAAATCAAACTTACCTGTATTCTATTTAGTGAGCAAGGCATTTACCTCAATCAAAAACAAAACAAAACCTCAGTGACCCTTCAGCTGTAGATGAAGTCTAAATTGTAGGTTGAAACATTTGTCATTTTTAAGTGGATGGTTGTGAATAGAGACCCAAAGTATGTATACACACACATACACGCGCGCGCACACACACACACACACACACATACACACATAATGGAACCAGTGTGTGCTGCTGTAAGCTAACAATATGCTATGTGCTGAATCATGAAACTCCTTACTCTAAATTTAAATTCTTATGATAGTAAAGACCAGAATATGGAAGATGGGGTAGAAAGACACTCGAGGAAAAGAGAGGGGGAGATAGGAAGAAGTGGGTCATGGGACTTTTGAATCATAATCAGTTGAATTTACTTAAGAGACATGCTTTCCAAAAACCACTGGCAAATAATTTAAAATCTGAGGAAATAATTCAAATTCAACACCAGCTGAGACTGTACGGAGAACCAAGAAAAGCAGAATGTAATTAGGTGAGTAGGAATTTTTCTAAGAATTCAGATCTAATATCTTTAGTATTATATAGAGGGCCACAGGATCATTAGTGATTAGCAGGGATCCAGACTGTAATGATCAGGAGAGATCAAGACCAAAGGACAAAGATGAAAGAGTCTTCCTGCTTAAACTGAATGTTGCAAATGCTGATGCAACTTACAGAGAGGTGGTCAACCAGCAGACAAAGAAATAGGGCCACAGTGCCAAATCGTCAAATATGTTCCTGTCTTTCACCCCATAGTTGATTGGATATGGGAATTAACCAAGCTTGAGCTGAGACAGAAAGAATATCCTGATTTCAGCCATTTATAAGATCTGGAACTTTGAGTCTGCTTTGTTGAATTTGGTTATTGCTTAGAAATTAGGGAAGGGGACCTGCTGGGCTCTGGATATCAGAGATATACCCAACTAAAAGGTCAGTAAACAAGGTGGAGAGATCCAGTTCTGGATTTTTTCTGGGGAAAAGACTACTAGTAGACAAACAGCTTCCTAAATTTTGTGTTTCAAGTACCAAGAAGTATCAGGTACCCAGCAAATCCTCAGAATATTCTATAGATTTAAAGAACCATCCAGATATTTCTTAATTTGACTCTAAATGTTAAATTTTGTATATAGGGTTTATAGTTTCAGGATTGGGGTGGAGGACTCTTTGTATGTCCAGGTAGTTATTTTTTTTAAAAGTCTGGTTAGTATAGCTTGAGGCCCATCTCTTTCAGATAGAGAGGTTGCTGGTTTTAGAGTTGTAGAATTCACGTGGATCAAGAATACAGAAACGACAGGAAATGGCCCTGAGAATTGGGAAATACTATATTGTAAAAAGTATCCTGGAGTAGGTTTATCATGTACCAGTTGTGTTACTTGAGGCAAACTTTCATTTTCTCATAGGCAAAATGTATATAGTACATTTATTTCAAGGGCGGTTTTGAGCCGTATCTGAGATGAGATAAATGGAAGGTCTGGGTTGTTAAATGCTGTGCGTGTGCAAGCTTCTGTGTGCCACAGCACGGGTTTTGTCGGTGAAGGTAAGAGCTGTAGCTGTCGAGCTGTCCATATATTTCAAACCAAAATGTAAGTGAAGATGGAAACTTATCTTTGGGAATTTAGGAGAACAGACTAGTTTTCACATGAATACTAGAGAACAGTAAATCATAGTCGTCATTCTCCCTTTTCTCAAATTTATAGGAAGTACCCTGTTGCCTTTGTAAGAGGTTTTTGTTTGTTTGTTTTGTTGGACCTGTTGAAAATAAAGAAACCTGTTAGCTTGCTTGATGCTATCAAGTCCACATCTTCAGCACTGGCAGTGAAGCTGCAAGTCTCCATGTGGGGAGAGGTAGCCAAGCATCCAGGCCTTGATTCTTGTACTCTCAAAAGTTCTTTTCTTAGAGAGTTTATGAATCCCTGTTGCCACCTACATGTCTCAGAAGAAAGCATGCAAGAAACTAGATGGAGTGCCACGTATTGGTCAGCTCTGAATATTTTTTGCAATTGTTATTCTTCCCACGCAACAGGCCATTAGAAGAGTTCTCTCTGATTTTCTCCTGTGTCTTTAAAAGGTAGAAAGCTTGCTTGGGACAGGGTGGTCTGCCTCATGGGATTGCAAAGAGTTGGACGTGACTGAGCACACACACACATCTCAGCGAAACACCAGTACAGATACAGACAGTGGTGTCACTGGCTCCCACCAACTGGTGGCAGGGAGTTGGGGGCGATGGTTCCTAGAGAGAAGGGGAGAATAGAAGGGGTGGATACCCTCATTCTTTCTTCTGTTGAGTTTCAGAGTCTACCCTACGAAAGAGGAAAACAGTGCCCTTACATTAAGACATAGTTAGAGGGTATTTTCTAGAGGTTTATTAAGTATCCTCCACACGTGGACACTTCATTAATTCACGTTGTGTGAAACAATGTGTTTGAGCCACTACAATGTTAATGTTAAGGAAAAGGAACATTTGATTCAGGTGGCTGTGTTTCAATATCTGATCTGCTACTTCTTGCTGAGTGGCTTGGGCAAGATTCTTAATCTCTCTCAGCCCTGAGCACCAGTTTATGTGCAAAAGGATAATAATAACAGTGTCTAGTTTTTAGGATTATTGTGCATGAAGGTGATCAACAAATGGAAGCTATATCATTAGGCTCTGGAGAGTGATGAAGATAAAGAAATATAAGACAAATTCTCCTCTTCAGGGAGCTTACAGTATGGTTAGAAGGGACTGCGTAAACAAAAACTGACATAACAGTACAGGGCAGAGAATAGGAGTGCCAAGTAAAAGCTGCAGATAATGAAGGGTTCAGCAGGCTGCCAAGGACTAGGATGATAGTGAAAGATTTCAAGATAGAGGTGGAAATTTCTCTCTGGGATTTGTAGGCTGGGTGGGATTCAGATATGTATACTGGAGTTGAGAAGGCGTCCCAGATGGCAAGGAGAACACACAGTACTGCAGGAGTGAGAGTATATCAGCTGGAAAGTGAACCAGTTTTTAAGCCAGACAGAGAAGCGTAAGAATCCTGTCTCTGCTGAGATCTTAGTGGACAAGTACCTTAATTTCTTTAGTCGCAGTTTCTCCAGTTCTAAAATGGGTATAATCATACCTCATTAAATTGAAGGGAAATGAGATAATGTTGGTAAGGCCTAACATGTGCTTGCCACCTCACAGGTATTCAATAAAATGAAGATAATTCATGTGGTGTTTTCAGGGGGCAACAGGGGATCTGTCTTCCTGAAGAGCTGTCTTGCTGGTGTAGTCTAGTAGTGGAAAACAAGTCAGAAAAGGCCTGTCAGTGCCGATGGGCAGAGTGGAGAGGAGGCTTAAAGGCCGATTTAAGGAGCTGGGTGGGTGGTTATATACTGTCAGCACTCTTGAGGCTTTTGAGTGCAGTGGGGGTTTAGGAGAAATTAATCTCAAGGCACTCTGAAGGCTGTTTTGGAGGAAGGAAGAAACTGGCACATGTGTAAAGTAGTAAGGGTCTAGATTAGGATAGTGGTAAGGTTATTAGTGGCTTCCCTGATGGCTCAATGGTAAAGAATTCGCCTACCATTGTAGGAGACTCAGGTTCAATCTCTGGGAGGGAAAGATCCCCTGGAGAAGAAAATGGCTTCCCACTCCAGTATTCCTGCCTGGGAAATCCCATGGACAGAGGAGCCTGGCAGGCTACAGTCCATAGGGTCACAAAAGAGCTGGACATGACTTAACAATAACAAAAGTTGTTAGACCAGGTTGATGTGATCTCTTTAAAGTTTCTTTTGTAAAAGGAGATTAGAGTTGAGCAGTTTTCCAGAATAAAATCAGTATAGGTCCACAGCTTTAGAGAATACAACTCAATCAATATCCAGAGACTGTAGAAGGTGGGAAGTAACTTTAATGCTAAATAAATGCTAGAACTTGCTTCAGCTTATGAAATAGTCCTTTTTAAAGAAACTTTCCTTTTCCTGTTAATGCACGTGTGTGCCTATCACTGGTTTTCAGGAAAACATGGTGTCGATCATTTATAATTGCTTGGAGTTTGAGGTTAGGATTGAGTACCAAGTGGCATTGGGTTAAATGGGGAGGGGCTGCAGCAAAGTGGTAATTTGATGACTTTATTTATTTGGTGACAGTGTGACTTGGATGAGAAAATACTGTCTTCGCCCTGGGGTTTAGAAGTGATTTAATTAAAAACACAAACCTAGGAAATGGTTTTGGATACTAGGGAATTCATTTATGTTGTCTCTCTCACCACTCTTCTCTGTCCCTAGTAGTTTTGTAATGGGAGAATATATGGTGGATATTTGTATTTCTAAAGGAAGTCACACTGATTATATGGAGCCCATTTTTAAAATGTGAGGAAATTGAAACTGTTCCGTGGTAGACCTTAAACACTTTATGTAGGAAAGGCTGACTGGCCTCTGCTGGTTTCCGGAATTTTGCTGTTCTCTCATTTGGCTGTAAGGGCAACCTGCTGCTTATAACTCTGGGGCACGTGGGGTGTCACAAGAGTTAACTGTGACTATGCACGCTTCCGTCGGAAGGAAGGTGCGCATGTAAGGGGACTGAGTGCAGTGGTTGGTAGGGAAAGGTAGGCCTTGTGAGGCTAGAGGCAGAGCAAGCTGTCCTGATGTTCTGAGCAGAGGCATGGAGTGTATTTCATTTCTCATCTTCTGAGTTTACTGAAATCTGCTGTGATAGCAGGGGGTAGAAAGAAAGCATGATGCTGTAAGGTTATTAAGATGCCAACATGCAGATTATATCCGGCTCTTGACACTCCTTTCACTCCCTCCTGGAAACAGAAGGCTATATAAGAAACCTGTTCCAAGAGAAGGAAGGGGAGAAAGCAAAAGACATCTTCCTACTTTTTAATGAAAGAGTTTTTGAGAATATATTAATTTTGGATTTCTGGTGTCCGTTTTACTCTAAATAGACCATCCAAAGAAGCTCCTGGCTGAAACCCTGGCTAGGGGCTTCAGATCAGGGGCAGGTGGCCTTGGGCAGGGGGTCTTCAGGGTGCTCCTGGCATTAATTTTGCTGAAAAGAGCCTCACAAGAGACCCAGTCTCTCCTCCTGCATGAGAGGGCCTCCATGCAAATTTCAGTCTTCCCCCTCCTCCAACCCCTCTGTCTTCTGCTCCTGCAGTGGGACCTCTCTTTCTCCCTCTTCCCTCTTTTTTCAATTAAATGAATTAATTACCAGGCATTTAACTTTTTGCCAGACTCTTTCATTATGCCTGGAGTTGTTGCTGAGCGGCAAAGGAAGTAATAACATTCGCAGTGAGGGGCAAATCCTGTTAATGAACAAATTAAAGTTCAAACAGTGATTCAAGTTCACAACCTCTCTGTGGCTCTTCTCTTTAATAAGAGTTATACATGTTACTTTCCTCGCTCTTTTCTCCCTTTTATTACTTTTTAAGCTTTTCATCAACACTGCTGGGGCATATTTGAGGCTCCCAACCTTTCAGCCCTGACAAGGACTCGAGCAGTTATAATCCCATCTTAATTTGGCAACTTTTGTAAAACACATAAAGGGCCCAGGGTCACCTTTGGTTGTCAGAGCCCTGCGTGACCCTCTAGCTTTCACCCCCACCAGGGCTTCGTGGGCCACTTCTCTGGATCTGGTTTTCTTTCCTCTCTTGCACTTAGAGTCTGACTCAACTTCCCGCCCTGAGGCACAGCCTGCAGGTTGGGCCAGTGAGTGTCCCCAGCCCTTGCCACTCTCAGTTCCCTCTGCAGTCAGCCTCTCCATGTGACTGGACAAAGGGGAGGTGGTGAGGAGGGGAGGAGCCTCTGGACGAAAAGCTGAGAACCTCTACGGAGAAAGGAGTTTGGAGTAGGAAGGATGCTTGACCCCCTCCCCACCACCACTGTCACCAAACGCTGCTTGCTTGGCTGAGGGGACCTTGCCTGAAATGGTGCAGGAAGGCCCCAGGCCCCTTGCCCTTTGATGGATTGGCCAGGGCCTGACAGGAAGGGGGAAGGAGCCGGGGAGGCGTTAGGTGCCCCCCTACTTCTTCCCGCTCTGTTTTTCCAAAATGTGAATTTCGTGGGGGTCTTCTCCACCTCCGTGCTTGGCTTCTCACCACCATCCCCTGAGCGTAGCCTGATATAATCACCATGACAACTGCATCTAGGAGCATACACATAATAGAGATGAAATAGACAAAAGATTAGCATGCCATGAAAAGTACAATAAGTTTCTTATTTAGCATTTAGATAACTATCTTTCCTTCGGAGCAAGCTTCAAAGTTGAAGCCAGTTTAGACCAAGAGGATTAATTCTTTCTCCCACATGCTTCATTGAATCTCTCATTACCAAACTTTGTCTGTATTGATGTAAGATTTGATTGAAGATTAGAGCATTTAGCAAATCTTGCTTTTCTGCATGTATCAGGTCCTTTCAAGCAGGGATCGCAGTGCCCAGTGGTCAATACCCTTACTTTTATCCAGTGTCTGCTTCATTTAAACTTAATCAACTCCATCAATGAACTGGAACAGGGAAACGTCCCTGCGGTAAGAATGTTGTGCTTTTGTGGGATAATTCTTTGCTCTTTCCCGATCCGTTGGCGTTAAACCTAAAATTGCACTATGATGAACTTTTTTTTTTAATCAATATGATAATGACAATTGGGCCTGGATGCTCTGGTAGGACTTAGAGTAGACCAGGATCTGGCCTCCATTACTAAAACAACTTCTGGTCCTGCTATAGTCTTCCACCTTTTGTGTGGCTTTAATACCTTTTCTTCCCTGACATTGAATATTGCTCAAGCTGGAAAATGATGCATCTTCGTAGAGAAGGCTCATATGTCACAGCCAGAAAGTGAAGCAGACCGATTGGTTGTGTGAATTATCTGACTTGCTGCAGTGAATTATTTGCACTGTTTCCCTACCTAGTCAACAAGTTCCTGAGGTATAGTAGAGATCAATCAAAACTGACAGCCCGCGTGTGAAGGCTTTACTGTGTAAATCTGGCGCACTCATCCTGGCCATGCCGGCCCTGGCATCTGTATATCATTTTTATACTGCTACCAGTAGAGCAATTTCAAAAGTATTTGCAAGGAAAATGCGTGTCCCCATCTGTTCCTGGAAGCATAAATGTGCCACCTTCGGAGGGTTTTCACTGGTAATCATATCTTTAATGATCAACAGACAGTGATATATACTTTTCCATAAAATGGGGTTTTCTTCACTTTATTGTGATTGGCTAGAATAAATAGCTTTTCCATATGTTAGAGAGATAAAATATAAGATTAGCAGAGGTCGTTTGTTGGATAGTAAACAAAAGAAACAATTCATTCCAAATAATCTTTGAAAAGAAGCAATGACAAAGTTAAGTTGCAATAAAAGAGCATCTGGGGCCCCACATCAGAAAATAGACCTTGTTCCTCCTTGGAAAAGGAGCCGTTTAAGAGCAGAAACTCGGAGTCTTCTAGAGGACTCTGGTGGCTTATTCTCAGAGTCAGGGAGGGAAGGATCAGGGTAAGGAGGAGAGGCTAGACTAATACTTACTTGTTTATTTCTGTTTTAAGGTTGTATCTCCTTTCCCTTACCTGCTATTTGCCTGCCCTCACTGAAGCAAGCGCCCTGGGTAAGTTGGTGGGTGATGTGTTCAGAAAGCAGGAAAGTGCCACCCTGCTGAATTTCTCTTCAGGCCTACAGGGGATGAGGATTGTTCGTGTACTTGAACAGTTGACTTCCTCCTTGGGAGATTCTCTTCTCCCATAGAAAAGGGTGACCTCGGAAAGTGGGCAGATTGCTGGCCTTTGAAATTCCAAAGCCATGCAGAAGACACCTCAAGATTGCCAAAACCACCAGAAATGCTCCTCCCCTGCCTCCCCCTGCCCACCCAAGTGTTCTTAGTAATCAATCCCACCTGTATAGGTTACAGTCTGAAGATACAATCAGGCCCTAACCACTATCTCGCCTACTCACATACATACATTCATACAGGTATTCTCCACTCAGAGCCCAAGAGCACTGCCCCACCCCCAAACTTTCTTTTTTTTTTTTTTCCAGATGCAGATACTCCTAGTCTTTGGCAAAATTTGGAAGCGTTTCCTCCAGCTCTCTGTCCAGAAGTTGCAACTGCCTGCTCAGAAATCTAATTCTTATTTCCAGAATTCAGAGAGAACCTCCTATTTTGTGAAAGACTGATGTTAGTTGTAGGCTACCTAATCTAAACGATGTCTATGTCTTCAGCCTTTGAGCTCTCTAGAAAATAGGTGTAGAGCTATTGAGACCTGTTTTCTACAAGTCCAGTATTGAGAATGAGAAGTTGAGGTGGAAGGGATGTTCTGTCTACACATTGAGACCAGGACCAGTTAGCACATTAATCTTAAACTGGTTCTTTACTCTTTACAGCTATGTATTGTTACTGACCTTTTCCCCCTGGGGATAATGGGAGAAAAGCTCTGTCTTTTCTGTATATCTTACCCCTTATCTCATGTTCCATAGAAATTTTTGCTCTCTGCAAATGCCTGCTTCTCTCACTGCAGCAGTAGTGTGTGGGTATTAGTTTCAAAGTGGGAAATGTTTCCGGCTGATCCCAAGGAGAAAGTCTCTCTTGGCATCTTAAATCCAGCTCATGTTAATTTCTTCATCCCATTGAAGCTTGGGAACAAATGACAGGACAATAGAAAAACAGCTTACTCCAAACCTATGACCAAAGGAAAATGGAAAATCTGTCAAAAGGTTTTCTTCTCAAATTTCTCCTTAATTTTAGAAACAGAGTCTTACAGGCTGGGTTGCATGTAGACAGTCATAGGCTATATAAAAGATCTACAGATTGATCACACTTTGCCTGCTCTGAAATCAGACTTACTATAGTATTGCAATTAAAAGGGAAGTTACATGCGTGGTTTCCACATTGCATGTGATACACTGCAGATCCTCAGTGAATTTGCTTGCCACAAGGAAATCCTGGCACAAGTAGTATATGAGGCATATTTTACATTCAATTTAGAAAACTGTACTTCCTGATTTCTGGGAGTTTGAAACCCATTTTGCATTGAATTTCTAGGTTTTCATAAAATGAAGTAATAAACCTCACCAACTGATTTTCTGTGGAAGAAATAAATGTGATGTTTGCGCCTTCTCTTGTCCAAGAGGACAGAGCTGTCACTACTACAGTTGGGCTATTTCCTATTCCATGCTTGTGTACCTAGGAGTCCTTTCTAACCCATAAGACTCTGCCAGAACTCTGCCATCCACCCCAGAGTAGAAGACATCTGCAGGGGCTCATGTTGGTTGAGGCTCTGAATCACAGAACTGCAGGCGTCTAGAGTTTTCCTAAACCTGGATTGGAGAGCCATTTGCAGCATATAGTCCTGTGCTGCTTCAAAGACACAGACCTTGTACACATGCACATTTGTAGCAGAGGTGGAAGTCTTGGCAACTACTGAACAAAGATTTTAAAATTTAAAAACAAACATACCGTGTTCAGGGTGAAAATTACCCGCACTGACAATGCTCTTTCCTGCCACAGTCTTACTGCCACCAGGCAGGCTCATGTTTCACAGAAAATATACTTAATTACAGATGAGCTACTGGGTGCCTGTATGTAACAATCTTTTTTGGTAATCAGTTCTATGAAAACAAAAAAGCTCTTCCACCTTAGAAGAAAATATTGAACCTAAAACTTTCAGATTCTGCCTCATGATTATAAAAATGCTCATGTATAATAGTAATTTTTTTTTAGATGCACCTTAACAAGGCAGAGATGGGCAGGCAGTATGGTATTTTGGAAAGAAATTCAGTTTTTTAGAATAAGTCATTTCTTAAATGACTTAAGACAAAATGAACTTTCAAAATTTTGATTAACAATCCTTAAGTTTAAATTACCAATAAAATACCGCCTGAATCTTAAAAATGCCAAGCTATGTAAAGTTATGAGAAAATGAAATTTTGGGAGGAAACAAGATTTTTGTTCTCCTTCACTCTAAACAGCATTGTGGTAACACTTTTATTGGGGATTTTCATCTCTTCAGAAAGAAATAGCAGGAAAACAACTTGTATAGTTAATAACCTCAGTCTAAAGACTGTTAAAATTTCCAGGCAGAATTTTTAGTTACCCTGGCCTGTGACCACTGTTAAGGGATATGTTTTCTTTTGGGGTAAGAACAACTAGGCTAAGATCTGGAGAAGACGCTGACTTTTCCCTATGGGGGAAGGGCGGGGAGAAAGGAAGCAAAAATAGTTTTACTGGGCAGCCAAAGGACGCTTCAGGCACCCAAGGAGGAAGGGAAATGTGGATTTCTAGGCAATCTTCTGTCAGCCCATCTGATACCAGTCTTGGAGCACGTCACCCTGGGAGCGGGTTGCGTGCGCGTGGTCTCTCTCTGATCCGGGTCTCTGCTGCCTCGGCTCAGTCGACTTTCGCCCAAAGACTTAAGGTACAGTCTTCCTGGGTCCCCTCCCCCACTCAGCAGACGCCGAGGGACGCGACAGCTGTTCCAAGAAGCCCTCCGGCCACCCGGGAGAAGGACGACGCCGGCGCTCCGGGCGTTCAGGAGCCGGGTTTAGGCGCCTTCCACCCGCCGGTGGACCAAGGGGCAGGTCGGCCGGAGAGTTCTCGGCCTTGGCCCCCGGGCACGTGACCCGGGCAGCGGCCGCGCGCCGCCCGAGGCTGACGCCAGACCAGCCGCGCCTCGGCCCCACGCCTCCCGGCGAGCCTGGCGCGACGGCCGGACCCGGGACACCTGCCCAGGCGCGGTCGGATCGCCTCTCTGCACGGGAGGTGGGCTTGAGAGCGCAGGCGGGTCGCCAGCGACCACTAGCCGCTGGTTAACCTCGAGGAAGACGCGCGGGAAGTGGGTCAGATGCGGCCTGCGCCCCACTTGCCCGCCACGGGCCCTGCTCTGTCCCGGGAGAACCGCTCTGCGGGCGTAGGCGTGGGGCCTGAGCGCCCCGGGCGCCCGGGGGTCGGGGGAGGTCTGACTCTGCCGTCAGGGCCTTGCCAGTGAGAGCGGGACGGGAGCCTCCGCGGCGTCCAGCGGCTCTCCCTCAGATACCCGTCCCCAGACGCTGCCGACGAACGTCCTCGAGGCGGAGCCGCGGCTCCTTGCGAGTCCGCGCTCTGCTGACCCGGGCTGGGGGCTGCTGCTCGCCTGCGCCTAGGCCGCTCGCCCGAGCTCGCGGGTCCCCAGGGCAGGGCCAGGCCAGCGCCCGCGTCCTCTGGCCCGCCCCTTCTGCCTCTCCCACCCTCGCCTGACTCAGTGGGAAGGTGTGCGAGTCCCTTCCCGGCCGCGGCCCTCGCGGACGGCCGTGGACGCTCTTTCGAGTGGGCCCGGCTCGGACTCGGCCCTGGGGCTTCTGCGCCCGAGAGGTGCGAGCTGAGGCCTTCACTTCTCGGCGCCGGCTCCTCGCCTTGCTCGAAAGCCCGTATGAGTAATAGTCAACTGTTTTTGTCACTTTCTTAAGATGCATCATCCCTAGTCCCTCGTTTCATTACGAAAAATCCCAGAGAAACCACCAGGCAGGATCAATCAGACGCAGGCAGCCAGACAGTTTTCTTGTACTTTATTAAAGTGTAATCAAACATCGGTTAAGTG
>SJXQ01004226.1:39676-84676 GCA_006408695.1 Aepyceros melampus | reverse complement strand
CTTCCTTCTCAAACTGTGGGTCTAATTGAAATTGGGTGGTATCATCATCCATATACAAAAGAGCTGTGGAAATTATTTTGAGTATTCTCAAGAAGATGCTGGAAGAAAATTCAAGCATTGGCATCAGCAAAAGGACCGCTTTCCTTTTAAGCTTATAAACACACAAAATTTGGTTGCTGTTGTGGAAAGTCTCAGAATGCATACCTTCTTTCTCCACATCCCCTCAACATTCCTACCTGCCTCTACTCAGATCCCACAATAATGAAGAGTCCAGATGTATCTTTATTGTGACTCTTTCATCTTACTGTGTGGATCTGGCTAAAATTTTTGACACATTGCCTAAAATATAAATGACCTCCTCTTTGGACAAATAGGAAAGCTGGTTGGAAGCAGCTCAGCTCCAGTCAAAATGGTGTCCTCAGTTTAGAGTTGACAAATAGTGCTGCATGAAGCTCGGAAACTGAGAGGTTACCTTGACAGACAAGGAGCACAATTATCACAATATGATGAAAGAGCTTCCATGAGTATGTATTGCACTGTTAATTACTGTCCTTTTTCTACAGGCTTCTAATGTGAGGAAAAACACGGAATGACAAGTGTGGGAAAGAGCAAGCACTAAATTACTGTCAGAAAAATAAACGGAGTAGCACAGTGGTATTCGGTGATTTACGGGGGCAATTAGTCACCACCCCACGGCGCTGCTGAGGACAGCACGCAGCAGACGCGTCAGGCCTGAGAGGAAGAAGAGGCTTTGCGGTGCTCTCCAGGCAACTTTTCAAACAAGAGAGGATATTTGAGCACATTAGGTACCATGTCTTCATTCTGGGTGCCCACCCTTCCCATTATTCAACCAACCTAATACATAAACATAGTTTTAGCACAGTATTAACCTGTTCTGTGTGTGTTAAAAAGACTCCAACTGCTGCTATTTTCTCTCCCCCTGTCCAAAGTAGGTGTTTCTCCATCCTATAAAGAGCAAAACAAACAAAAAAACCCTTTCCCCACTCCCAAATTGTCCCCCTGATGTGTCCCTTCGGCCTGTCTCATTACTTTGCATCTTGCTATGTTCTATATTTACTCGGAGCCACTGGATGCTAAGGAATTTGGTCTGCAGCTCCTCCAGGGAAGTGTGGTGAGCTGGTACAAGGAGGTGATAAACGAGGCCATAAAACACAGGGTAAATGAAAACGATACATAAACTTCCTGGTATTTCTTAACATGTTCTTTAACATACTGTATGTGGTGTCTGTATTTATGTGCATAGGAAGATAAACCTGGAAAATGTAATTAATTGGTATGCATGCTTTAATAGGAATTCTCCATCAGAAAAAGCCTAGAATGGAAAGCCAGAAAGAACCCAGGAAAGATAAAGACTTTTGGGTAGGGGCAGTAGCAAGGCTGCTGGGTGAACAAATGAAGCTTCATCAGGAGCTGAGTATTCTACAGCATTACCTAAGAATGTTGCCAAATTATATTTCTGAAGCACATTTGGAATTCTTTTTCTCATTTGATCTTGCCTTGGCTTTAGTCAAGAATACTGCTCAGTTAGAAATGTGTTCAGTGAGTATGTACACAGCTGGAGAATGTGACCCAACACATGCACCTTGGCCTGTAAGCTGGAGTTTTAAAGAGGCAGAAGCATATTGATGAGCTGATGCTGGAATGATGCACCATTCAACTGGACATTAATTCCTGATAAAGAGGGTCATAACTGGGGAAAATTGCAGATATTATTGTCTACTGTTTCCCACGTTATTAAGGTTCCCCCCCCTTGAGTTTTATAAGTACAATGTGTCTTTTAAAACAATTAAAAAATAATACAGAGCCCTGGGATTGGATGTTAAACTGCATAGGTGTGACCGCAATGGCACTGGTTTTCAGCTACCCTGTAACAAGGAATCAAACCCAACCAGGAAAGGAGGGAGAGGTGTATCTTGGCAACATCGCGAGCATATGAAATGCGGATCTTAATTGAATATCAGGAATGATATAACTTGGAAATTTAAGCAAAGATATTTTCCATCAGTGAAAAAAAGGCCATTTTAATACATTTCACATTTTTCAGATGTCCTTCTTCCTTTTCCCAATGCCACATTTATAGTCTGGTGGAGGGATACGATTAAGGAAATTATCTATATATAAAAAGTCAAATTTAAGATATAAAAATTCTGCAATTCTGATAAATTCTATGTTCACTTTTTCCTTGGTCTAAATAGAGTATTCTAAAACTGTTAACTATCTAGGGGACACATTTATATATATATATATATATATATGTTATTTTTGCTTAGAAATTGTAACCTTTTAACATCTGGATTCAGGTATCTTCTCTCCTAAATCACACAACTTTCATAAATTTCAAAACAAGGATTGGATTGAATAAAAATAGGAAGCCAGTACTTCCTACATGTCCCCTGTATTTGTGTTCATGTGTAGTATTTATGCAATGTAATGACTTGGTTATAATCTATAATTCTTGGTGGTTATTTCAATTGCAACTATAATTTTTAGATTAATGGTTATATTTTTGGTAAGAATACACGAAAAGTTTTATGTTCATGATTGAAAGGAGCATCATTAAACATTCATTATTACCACTCAAATTAGTTGTCATGTGCTACATAAAAATGGTTACCTGTTATCATTTCACTAATTTAGGTTCAGCAGTAAGTGAACAGCAATATGTATCTCATATCAGTAGGGAATTTGTGTTGGGGAACAGACAGAGAAATTATTTTAAAACCCATTTGACATATTTATGTTGACAAATTATTTAAAGGAATTACTGCTTTGTCAATAAACATGTTTGTATATTGGAATAGGATTGTGTTTGGATTTACTTTTAGCTGTTTAATTACTCCATGATTGTGAAAAACAGTGCTTATTCATATGATTACAAGTAAAAAAAAAATACAGAGGTTGAAATGTTTTAGTTTTTTGCAGACACCTAACCTTGCCATGAAAAAAACACTTTTCACTTTTGTAAGTGAGCACTGAAATCTTGCTTTTTCAGCTAAGCTAGATTGTATGATTTGTTACAGTTTTCCCCATCTACAACAAATTGTTCTTAAGGAAAACAAAGAAAAAAGTAAAATGAGAGATGGATTTTTATAAATGTAGAGATGTCTCTTCAACTCCTTTTGGAAAGATATAAAATGAAAATAAATATACATATATTTTAGTGTAAAAACAGTTTGCTTTTTTCTTTCAAATACCTTAGTATGCCAGTTCACTTATGTGAAGACATTAGGATAGCCACATGGCTCTTTTGATCACATATATGAATCATTCCATACTCCTCAGTAATTTAAATTGGTTCTTTTCTATAGAAAGAAAACCCCATAAATTTGATTCTGATCTCCCCTAACTTTAGAGCTTTTTCTACTAAAGAGTCAAATTGTAGCTGATGAAGACATTTTGCATTTTTCCACATCACATCTGGACTCTTCATAATGATGGTTTTATTCTATTTTATTTAATTTTTTTTTCTGCACAGAGGAGAGGAAAAACATATAGGTCCATGAATCAATCTAGATAATGGGGAAGGCTGAATGTAATAAATAATACAGTAACAACCCTAAACTAATGAGCTGTTGCTAAGGTACGTTTCATAGGCTCATCCTCTATATAAAAAGTCACTAATAACCCCTTGGTGTAATCAGATGATAAAGCTTTGCCATAAGGCAACACCTGTGCAATTAGAACCACAGATTCTTTTGCACGTTTCATTAATTTCAGGATTTTGTAAAGGCACAATGACTACACTAATAATCTAGTCTACTTGACTCCATGTCTACTGGAAACAAAGTGTCTAATTAGATAAAGGTAATTAATTAGAGATAAATGGAACTAATCAGGCTCAGTTAACACTAATTCTCTAAATTAAGACATTTTGGGACACCTACTATCCCACTGACTTTGATATTTTGCATTAAGACTAGGTTCTAGAGGAACAGAAAATACTGGCATTTGAGAACTGAAAAGTCTTTTGATAGCATATTTAGGCATCTAAAGCTGAAGGAGCATTTTCTTTCATATTGTGCTATTTCACCACCTTTCTATTGCTGCTTAAAGAATTCACTTTGTAGTTATTCCAATCTGTGTTAGTCTCCATATAAATTTTAATAACCTTTGCTATCATTTTTATTATCTGTCTAGCCCACCAGTGGAAGAAAATTGCAAGTTGTTCTCTCTTAAATAAAGACTTAACTTGTTACATTAAGGAAATGTCAAGACTCATCAGACTATATCCTAAAATTCCAGTCCTTTAAAGAGAACAAACACCTAAAATTCTGATCCTTTAATTCTGGTTCTTTAAAAAGAAGAAACCTCTGCTTTGCACTGTGGACTGAAAATTCAGTGATGTTGGGGGAAGAGCATGGACTTTGAAGTCAAAAGACCTGGATTCAGATTTCTGCTCTCTTTCTAAATGAGTGATCTTAGAAAGATGCTTAACCTTCCTGAGTTCCTTTGATTATAAAATGGAAATAATACTGATACTAACTTTATGGAGTTTTTGTGAACTTTACGGGGTTGTTGAGTGAGGTAAAGGTTGGTTATTATACCTGTTAGACTGAGATTGAACACATGACCTAGTGCCATATCTTGATTGACTTCTTGATTGACTACAACATTAAGTATCAAAAATGTTACATTTTCACCTCCACGCTATGATCGTCTTTGGGCAACATTTATACATGCAGCATGGGAGAGATTAAGAATTTTCTCCCAAATAGTGAAATCAGGAAAAAAAATCCCCCCAATTCTTTCTCTGTCTTGGTTTTCTATATTGATGTAGTTAGCCCTATTGGCAGGTTATTCCACAGTCCACAAGAAGTGGACAGTTTGCCCCCGAATTGAACTCTGAGATGTATGTAGCTTAATATGAAGTGGATGTTTGAATCTTCCTTCTATAATTTCTCTGGGCTCTGCCCTTTCTTTCTGGTCTTTGTCCTCACTTATCGGGACTACTGCTAGATTGTTCTAATAGTCTCCTAATATCCCTGCTTTCATTTCTTTCTCTTTTAATTCAGTGTCTTGTGATTCATTGCCATCAACTTGATCTTCCTCACAGAGCACTTTCCTCATTCATTCTCTCAACTAGATCATAAGATTCCGCATTAAGCTAAGACTCCATAATGCAGGCAGGCATAACATCTATATCTGGTTCATATTATTTAAGCAGCCTATCTCCTGCTCTCCCTTGTCAGTGGTGCCTTTTATTGCAGGCAAGCCAGGCTTACTTTTTTTAAAAAATTAATTTATTATTTTAATTGAAGGCTAATTACAATATTGTGGGTTTTACCATATATTGACATGAATCAGCCATGGGTGTACATGTGTCCCCCATCCCGAACCCCTCTCTCTCTCCCTCCCCATCCCATCCCTCTGGGTTGTCCCAGTGCACCGGCTTTGAGTGCCCTGTTTCATGCATGAAACTTGGACTGGTGATCTATTTCACATATGGTAATATACATGTTTCAATGCTCCTCTCTCAAATCATCCCACCCTTGCCTTCTGCCACATCCCACAGAATCTAAAAGTCTGTTCTTTATATCTGTGTCTCTTTTGCTGTCTTGGATATAGGGTCATCGTTACCATCTTTCTAAATTCCATATATATGCGTTAATATACTATATTGGTGTTTTTCTTTCTGACTTACTTCACTCTGTATAATAGGCTTCAGTTTCATCCACCTCATTAGAACTGATTCAAATGCATTCTTTTTAATAACTGAGTAATACTCCATTGTGTATATGTACCATGACTTTCTTATCCATTTGTCTGCCAGTGGGCATCTAGGTTGCTTCCATGTCCTAGCTGTTGTAAACAGTGCTGTGATGAACATTGGGTTACACGTGTCTCTTTCAATTCTGGTTTCCTCAATGTGTATGCCCAGCAGTGGGATTTCTGGGTTGTATGGCAGATCTATTTTCAGTTTTTTAAGGAATCTCCACACTGTTCTCCATAGTGGTTGTACTAGTTTGCATTCCTACCAACAGTGTAAGAGGGTTTCCTTTTATTATTATTTTTAAATTTATTTATTTTAATTGGAGGCTAATTACTTTATAATATTGTAGTGGTTTTGCCATATATTGACATGAATCAGCCATGGGTATACATGTGTTCCCCATCCTGAGCCCCCCTCCCACTTCCCTCCCCATCCCATCCCTCTGGGTCATCCCAGTGCACCAGGCCCTGAGCACCCTGTCTCATGCATTGAACAAGTGTTCCCTTTTAAACCCTCGCCAGCATTTATTGTTTGTAGACTTTGATAGCAGCCATTGTGACTGGCTTGAGATGGTACCTCATTGTGGTTTTGATTTGCATTTCTCTGTTAATGAGTGATGTTGAGCCAGGCTTATTGTTCTTTATCTCTCCTTTTATGTCTTGCTAAGTTGCTTCAGTCGTGTCCGACTCTGTGCAACCCCATAGATGGCAGCCCACCAGGATCCCCCGTCCCTGGGATTCTCCAGGCAAGAACACTGAAGTGGGTTGCCATTTCCTTCTCCAATGTGTGAAAGTGAAAAGTGAAAGTGAGGTTGCTCAGTCGTGTCTGACTCTTTGCGACCCCATGGACTGCAGCCTAGCAGGCTCCTCTGTCCATGGGATTTTCCAGGCAAGAGTACTGGAGTGGGTTGCCATTGCCTTCTCTTCCACCTGAAAACTTCTCTTCTTTCAAGAGTTATTTCAAATCCTGCATTTCTCCTGAGGCCTACCTTGATAATTATGGTGTACCGAGAGCATTCTCATCTCTGAAGGCCCATGGTGGCCCTCAATGGCACCACACTGATGAGATGTCTTGGTTAGGAACCATATCCTACTCTCCTTGTGTGGAACATCAAAGCAAGAGAGAAAATAAAAGAGAAAAAGAATAAAAATTAAAAAGTAAATGAGAAAAAAATTTTAAAAAGCAGTTCGTGAAGATGTAAATGCCAGTATCTATAGATGAGCACAGGTGAAGAAAGGGCTTAGACTTGGGAGGGGCTGAGAGAGTAGTGGAGAAGAGAAAGGAGGGAGATGATAAGGAGAGATTCTGGGGTATAGAGGAGGGACTCTTCAAATCCTGAGGCTGTTTTTATTCCCGGAAGAGAAGTTTACCATCTCAGGAAGTGGCATGGATCTAACTCTATAATGAGACAGTTTAAAGTTTTCTGGAACTGTACCTTCATGAAGCAAATTGTCCTTCCTGGCAGATATGCTTAATCTTGTGGTGGAAAAACATTGTTTTAGGATAAGACCTCTGCATGACTACTGGGTGTGTGTGGGTGTACATGTGTGCACACTGGCTGAGAAGAGGTACTCTGGGCAAGAGAGAGGGAATCTGGGACCTGGGAGACTGTGCCCAGGAAGTGAGGGACATCAAGCTAGTTATTCACTGCTTTGCCTGGAACCCAAGGTTGTCCTGAGGCTAGAGCAGATGCCCTCTTACATGGCGGAGATCCTGATACAAAGTACTTCTTACCCAGTTCTGGAAATTTACCATCACGATTTCTTTCCAATGTCTCAAGGCTTCTGATTACTGCTTCAAGACAGATGCTTCTGGGAGAAGTAATCCACTACATCATAGGGTTTATTAGACTTCCTGAGAGCAGCTTTTGTTATATGACAAGGATGAGGGCAGATGGGGAAGAACTTGCCTCTGGATGCAAACAGAATATAGAAAAAGAACAGAAATCACCCAGACATACTACATTCTTCACTTCGACTACTCATGCAGGAAGTTCTGTGCATGCTCGCAATCTCTCTTGCCTTAATCCCCAACACCAGCAGAATCACAGATGCCTCTGCAAGGTGCTTGGTGCATCAGCGGTGCTCAATAAATATATGGACAAATGAAAGAATAACTTCTCAGTGGGTCTGTTCGTCCAGGTTTGGTCGTTTGCAACCCATGTGTCAGCATGCTGCTTTCCTAATGATCCATCTACAGCCCAGTTTGATTTACAGTCTTTAAAATCTTTCATGACACCATGCTACTTACAGGATCAAGTCCAAACTACTTAGCTTGGAACAAAGATCTTTCATGATCTCCTGCAGCCTCTCCCTTTCCCAACCTGACATCTCAAAGAAAGCCCCATGTGTGCAGCTACACATTGGCACATGCCCTCAGACTAAATCCAACCAGATCGAACCACTTCTAGGTCCATGATCACCTGAGACATTTATACCATACATTGCCTGAGTTATTTCTTCCTGGAACACTGTCTACCCTATCCTGTGTCAAGGTCAGTCTTTAATTTTATATTTATTTTATTTCTTTTTTGGGGGGGGGATTGTGCTTGCGCTGGGTCTTTGTTGCTGTGCACGGGTTTTCTCTAGTTGTAGCAGGTGGGGGCTACTGTCTAGTGGTGGTGCCCGGGCTTCTTGCTGCAGTACCTTCTCTTACTGTAGAGCACAGGCTCCAGGGTGAGTGGGCTTCACTAGGAGCAGGTGGCTCGGTAGTTGTGGCACACAGGCTTAGTTGCCCTGCAGCATGTGGAATCTTCCCAGACCAGGGATTAAACCTGTGTTCCCTGCATTGGCAGGCGGATTCTTATCCGCTGGACCACCAGGGAAGTTCCTTAGGGTCAGATTAAATGCCTCTTCCACAGTGAAGCCTTCATGATCTCCTAAATTGAGGTGCCAGTCTCTTCTAATTGCCCTCTAACTCTGTAATTGTACCAGTCACAACTGAATGGCATTTATGTGTTGACATGAGTCTCTCTCCTCTATCTTATCATCATGAGCACTTATATCTTATTTGTCATTATATCTTCACACTAGGCATCTATTATGCTCTTATGTGTGTGTGTGCACGTGCATGTATGCTCACTCGTGTCCAACTCTTTGCGACCCCGTGGACTGTATCCCGCCAGGCTCCTCTGTCCGTGGGATTTCCCAGGCAAGAATACTGGAGTGGGTTGCCATTTCCTCCTCCAGGGGATCTTCCCAACCCAGGGATTGAACCCGTGTCTCTTGCATCTCCTGTATTAGCAAGCAGATTCTTTACCACTAGCACCACCTGGGAAGATGTGCTCTTAATAAATTTTTAATTGCAGATTTAGGCTGAGACAGCTTAAGACCAGATTCCTTTCCTTCTTTCTTTAAAAAAATTTTTTTTCCATCTTTTTTCAAGAAATCGTCCTGGTATAACATTATCTCAGTTACTTTCTTTGTAACACAAGAGCATAATTAAAACTATGAGTCCTTTTTAGATTGCCTAGCTGGACATTTAGGCTCCAGAGTGAAGCCCTACAAAAGGCCATCCACTTCCACTCTCTGAGTCTGGAAAAGGCCTTAAACTCCACATCTACTGTCTGGGAGGGGGCAGCAACACCTGCCTCCTTCCCTCTGCGGGGGATGTGGGGCAGAAGGCAGCCTTGTTTCTCCCATGGGTGTGCTCTGACATGGATTTGCATCTGGCCTGGAAAATCCCATGCACAGAGGAGCCTGGCAGGCTACAGTCCATGAGGTCCAAAGAGTCGGAGACGACTGAGCGACTTCACTTTGGAGGGGCAGGCAAGTGAGGTCCGCTGGACAGATGTCCGATAACTGTGAGGGTCCTATCCACAGCAGCATTTTTGCTTCCCCTTGTCTTGGAGGCTCTTGTTTATTGTTTGCTTCTGTTATTTCCAGGTGGGCTTCCTTGTGATGTAAGTTCAGTCCATTAGCTGGTCCACAATCCAGACAGTTCGCAGATACAACTCTTATCTAAAGCAGCCCAGCAAGATGTCCCCAGAATATAATCTCTGTCCTTAAAGACAGCAGTAAGGTTTCCATCCTCCTCTAGCTTTGATGTGACCTACATATTCTGGTGCTTCTTTAGGAAGGAGTGCTCACTCTCCACATTACTCATTCAGCTTTTCAGATGGGAAACTGAAGAAAACAAATAGCATGGGGGTAGACGAATGTCAGCAACCAGTGCCTGTGGCCTCAAAAGAGCAAGTTCTGAATGCTCTTCCACGGAGCCACTTAATCCTTCTTATATCTGAGAGTGAAGTTACCAAAGGGAGCAGAATCCTAGCTTCCTAATCAAATTGTGTGCTAGGAGCCAAAGCCACTGCTTCCTGGATGATTTCCACAGAAACTGGATTCTTTCATCCCAGCCTAGTGCAGACACGTGCTTTAGTCAGCAGCAAGTGTCTTCCCCATTGGGGTGGACTGACATTATCAAGGGCCAAGTTCTAAAGGCCAGAAAATGCCTGAATCTTGAAACCTGCTGAGGCAACTGAGTCAAGGCCCAAACACTGGATTAGGGCTCAGGCGACCTTTTGGTTTAGGCTTAACAATTTTTTTTTGTCATGTCTTGTCAATTATTACAGCGGATTTGTGACTCAGTTGTATCTTCTTATGAAGTGAATGTTCCTGTTGAGCGATTTGTTACTTAACAAGCCACACACATCTGGCAGAAACAAAGGGTTTATCCGAAATATTTCTTCACATGAAAAATACATTCTCTTTCTAGCTCACTGAAAGAGTTCACCTAAGTATTCTTCTATAGACCAGCCAAACCAAGGAAAGCATGTTGGGAGAAAAATTTTAACTGCTTTGCTGTTGCCAAATATTTAATACTTTAAAGAGGAAGTTCTAAAATTTAATAGTTGATTTTATTATTACTCTTTGGATATAATTAACTAGGGATGCACTTTAAACTGCTCTGTTCTAGCTATTGAAATGGATTTTATGGTTTACACTGGGAGAAGAAACTTTGGTCAGACCATGGGCTGCTCCCTTGGTGCACATTATTCGAGTCTTTCTAGAGACAAGCAAGCAATTTTGCCATCACTGGTCTTGTTCAAATAGAGTATGTTTATCTATGCAATACTCTTGGGAAAAGGTGTCAAGAAGGGATCGCCAGTTAGCAGCTGACATAGCTCCTGCATACATGTTGAAAAACTCTTCAAATAGCAAATGAACACATATTTCATTTTTTATGTGGCTGATAATATGTTATATCATTAAGTGACAAGAACATATTTGTCCCATCCAAGTTGAGTTTAGAACTCACTCTCGCTTCTAATATAAATGAGGACCCTGGGGCTCCACAGAGCGTGCTCTCTAGACAACAAACAGCCATTCAGGACTCGAGGGAAAGCAGGCCTTTTTACCTTTATACCTTGAATGCTGACTCTTTAATGAGCTGTTGGCATATTTCCCATCAGTTCCCAGATATTGAAAAACCAACTGGCCTACACCAGAAGCTGAGTCTTTCCTGCATATTCAGTTTGACTTTGAATTGTTATAGTTCAGGCCCCCAATTCTCCTCTCTTTGGTCCCTCAGATTAAAGCATTCATTCACTTGTTTATTCAACAAATAAGTATTGAACAATAAGTGACAAATATGCTACAGGCACTAATCTGAGCTCTTGTAAAAAAGTGTACAAAGCAAACAAGGCTCCTGCCTTCAAGGAACTTACAATCTGGTGAGGATGTTAAATGAATTAAGAAACCAAAAAATCAGAAATCAGAAATGCTATAAAGAAAGATTTAGTGCAAAATTCAAAGAGAACTGAGGCCTCGTGTTCTCATGTACAAATCGTAAATAATGAGACCTACCATGTAGAGTTTGAGGATTAGATGAAACAAGACAATGTACATACATTTCTTAATGTGGTGCTCAGTATGAGGCAAGAGTTCAAGCATATAATCGAATACATGGGAGGATCTGCCATGAAATTAAAAGATGCTTACTCCTTGGAAGAAAAGTTATGACCAACCTAGATAGCATATTCAAAAGCAGAGACATTACTTTGCCTACTAAGGTCCATCTAGTTAAGGCTATGGTTTTTCCTGTAGTCATGTATGGATGTGAGAGTTGGACTGTGAAGAAGGCAGAGCACCGAAGAATTGATGCTTTTGAACTGTGGTGTTGGAGAAGACTCTTGAGAGTCCCTTGGACTGCAAGGAGATCCAACCAGTCCATTCTGAAGGAGATCAGCCCTGGGATTTCTTTGGAAGGACTGATGCTAAAGCTGAAACTCCAGTACTTTGGCCATGCGAAGAGTTGACTCATTGGAAAAGACTCTGATGCTGGGAGGAATTGGGGGCAGGAGGAGAAGGGGACAACAGAGGATGAGAAGGCTGGATGGCATCACTGACTCAATGGACGTGAGTCTGAGTGAACTCCAGGAGTTGGTAATGGACAGGGAGGCCTGGTGTGCTGCGATTCATGGGGACGCAAAGAGTCAGACACGACTGAGTGAATGAAATGAACTGAACTGAACTGAAAATTGGATAATAGTCCCCCCAGAGCTGAAATTCAGCCTTCACATTTTAAACCCATGTCATAGAGAACAGGAACTAGTCATTCTTGCCATTTATTTGGAAGTGTGAGCAAGTGTGCTAGGTCGCTTTAGCGGTTTACCAATTGGTTTCTTCTGAAGTATCCACCTAGTGTTTTGCTTAGGAATTCTTTCAAATCCTTTTTTTTTTTCTGGCTGCACTAGGGACGGGGGAGCCTGGTGGGCTGCTGTCTGTGGGGTAGCACAGAGTCGGACATGACTGAAGTGACTTAGCAGCAGCAGCAGGTCTTAGTTGTCACTGTGGGATCTAGTTCCCTGACCAGGGATTGAACCCCAGGCCCCTGCATTGGGAGTGTGGAGTCTTAACCACTGGACCACGAGGCAATCCCTTGTTTCAGCTCCTTGGAATGGCATGGTTGTCCTTGGGGCCTTTTCAGGAAGCCTCTTATAGTGGATGTGGTCCCTCTAACTCCAGTTTTATTGAAAACGTAGATGATAAAGACCCGATTCCTAGGGTTCTTTTTCACTTCCTGAGATCTAGAGAGATCCTTCACTTGGAATATCCTACTTACCAGAGATGCATGAACCATTTGCTGTGTGCCCAAATTTAATCTTTAAACAGCTTTTTCAGATGGGTATTATCATATGCACTTCTTTTAAAGATGAAGAAACTGAAGCTCGAGGAGGTTAAGTAGGTTCCTCATGGTTATAAAGCTAAAAAGTGAAATAGAATTATTTTATTAACCCATTTATTGAGTACCTGCTATGTTCCAGGCCTATTCTGGGGTGGATGGTGATTATATACTTTTGAAGAAAGCATGAGGGGAAAACAGTTAAATAAGTAAATAGAATTGTGAGCATGCTATGAAGGAGAGACAGAGTGGAAACGTGACAAGGGGGGCCTGCAATCATAGGCTTCTGTGAGGAACACTTTTTTGATGCAAAGGGCAATGTAGACAGAAGAGTGGGGCGATGCATGGTCATAAGCTGGGGACGAGTCCGTGCTAGGCAGATGGAACAGCATGTACAAAAGCCCTGAGGCAGAAAAGAACATGGTGTGTCTTCAAGGAACTGCAGAAAGGTAATTGTGCCTAGACTTTAAAGACCCAGGGAGACTGACACAAGATGAAAATGTTGAAGAAGTTTAGAGACCAAATCACACAGGACCTAGTTGGCTTTGTTAGGGAATGGACTTTTTTCCTAATTTTAATAAGAAGTCATTAAAGGACTTTAGCTGAGGAGTGATTTAATCTCATTTGAATTTTTTAAAAGATCATGCTGACTGTTCATGGAGAATGGAGTGGGAAGGGGAACAACTGAAAAAGCAGGAGGACTGGTTAGGAAGCTGTTGAAATAATCCAGATAGAAAATAATGGTAATTTAGAACTACTGAGGATATGAAGGCATAGAGAAGTGGAGATATCTGCCCAGGGTCACAAAGCTTGTAAGTAGTGGGGCTGGGATTCAAACCTAGGAAGCATGAGGGCAGAGTTGGTGGGCTTGACCATCATGGACAACCACTGCACACTGACTGGAGGCTTTGCTTAGAGTTGTCTGATTGTTTGTGTCCTCTACCATCTCTGTAAGTCTTAAGTGCATAACTATGGGTTGCATATCTTCTTGGGCATGATTTTACCTGAAATAGCCTTTTCCTGCCAACATGAAAGCAGTTGAGTGGTAGCCTGGGGTCAGTAGTGTTAGGACTAAAGTAACTGGTGGTAGAATTTTTTTCTTTCTTTCTTCTTAAAAAACTTATTTGGCTGTGCCTGATCTTAGTTGTGGCATGCGGGGTCTAGTTTCTTGACAAGGGATGAAACTTAGGACCACTGCATTGGAGGTGCAGAGTCTTAACCACTGGACCACCACCAAGAGAAAAACCTTTTGACTGAATCATTTGGGATGCTTTCAATTTCAAATAATAGAAACTGACTTAGAAAGGCTTTCCTGGTGGCTCAGACAGTAAAGAATCTGCCTGCAAAGCAGGAGACCCTAGATTGGGAAGAGCCCCTGGAGAAGGGAATGGCAACCCACTCTAGTATTCTTGCCTGGAGAATTTCATGGACAGAAAAGCCTGGTGGGCTACAGTCTATGGACTCATAAAGAGTCGAACACTCACACTTTCACTTAGAAAGTAGAATTAATCTATTGGCTTTTGTAACTGTCATATGTAACTGTCAAAGGTCTGGGTCCAGGCAAAGCTCAATGAAGTCTCTCCAGGACTGGTTTCCCATCAACTGATTTTACCTTCTGCCATATATACTTTAGCATAAGGGTACTACCCTCATGCTCCCTCGGTGGCTGCTAGTAGTTCCAAGGCTATGTGCTTTTACATCCTGTTTGGAAAAGAGAGTATCTTTGTTCCAGGATTTCTAGCAAATGTCTCAAGTCTCACTTTGATTAGACCAACTTAAGTGTCATGCACATTTCAGAACCAATTACTGGGGCCAGGAAGATGGAAGGCTCTGACTGACTTGGCTTAAGTCATGAACTCTACTCTTAGAGCTGTGGGGTCAGAGTTCCTGAAACCACGTGGTTCATCAAATGGAAATGGAGACTGTTGAGAAGAGGGAAGGGAGGAATACATGCTGGGAGCCAGTTAAGGCCTTCTCTGTTAATGAGTTTAAAGTCAAGATTTAGGGAAGTGAGGGACCAGGGTGTACCCTGGTGATAATGGTCATTAAAAAATGGGGAGCAAGACAGGCAGGTTTGTGAAGGAAGATGACGAGTTCAGGTGTGGTGGCAGAGCCTGAGAGACATCAGTGATGTCCACCAGGAAATCTGATGGGCCGCCTACAGCTCAGAAAGGAGGTCCTGGCTGAAGATAGAGATTTGTGTGGGTTGAATGACTGGTCAAAACTTGTGACCTTAATCCGAAAGCATCAATACAGTTCAGTTCAGTTGCTCAGTCATGTCTGACTCTTTGCGATCCCATGGACTGCAGCACACCAGGCTTCCCTGTCCATCACCAACCCATGTCCATTGAGTTGGTGACACCATCCAACCATCTCATCCTCTGTTGTCCCCTTCTCCTCCCACCTTCAATCTTTCCCAGCATCAGGGTCTTTTCCAATGAGTCGGTTCTTTGCATTAGATGGTCAAAATATTGGAGTTTCAGCTTCAGCTTTAGTCCTTCCAATGAATATTCCTGACTGATTTCCTTTAGGATAGACTGGTTGGATCTCCTTGGGACAGTCTCCAAGGGACTGTCAAGAGTCTCGTTCAACACCACAGTTCAAAAGCATCAGTTCTTCTGCACTCACCTTTCTTTATAGTCCAACTCTCACATCCATATATGACCACTGGAAAAACCATAGCCTTGACTCTGAAAGTATATTTTACATTATTTTTGAAAGGAACATTTAATCACATAATGGCTATTTAGATATTATATATATTATTTTAATGCTTACAACTATTGCTTTCCCATTTTATAGACTGGACAAGTGAGGTGTAGAAAGGTTGTATTGAAGCTCATAGTGCTCATAAAGAATAGCCAGGAGAGTCTGGCTCTAGAGCCCTTAATCCCTGTCCATAGGATTCTGCTGTTGGCTGTGGAAACAGGAGGGGAATGACTGAGATGATCACTTGGCCAATCAGGTTCTTACACAAAACAGTATGGTTGCTCCTCAGTTCCCCCTGGCATGGTGGTCTTTGGAACTGAATTGCTTCAGAGGGGCACAGCCCTAGAGGTGAACACTCCAGTTTGTGGTGATCCTCTTGGGCCCCACCATGGCAAGTGGGAAAAGGAGCCTATGCGAAACAGCTGAGCAAACCACATGACACAGTGACGACAAGAGGGTTTTATGATAGGGGCTTCTGAGCCTCTAGAACATTCTTTTGCCCCATTCCTGCTAAATCCTCATTCTTCAAACCACTTTTGACAGCAGGACAGATCTGGGAAAGGCTGAAGTAAGAGTGTATGCTTCTCTTTTTCCCTCAGCAAAATAGAAATGATAGTTCTTTTCTGTCATTTTGTATTTTCTGTGCTTCTTTGATCCTATTAGAATGGATAATTAAGAACCAAGGACAAATCCTCTTTTTTGTTAAAATATTTTTTTTCCCACCAATGCATAATATCCACAGCTTTTCCTCCCCTTGATGAATGATATAAACAAGCATGGGGAAAACAACCCCACAGTGTGTACTGAGTAAGCAAACCTCTCAACTGCCCACATTATTTAGTGAGAGGATTTTTTCTCTCTGAATCAGATGTTGATCATAATGGTCAAAATAATCCTTGGCACTTTTTCCTAAGCTTGCTCATTATCATTCAATATGTTCAACAAAATTATTAAATTTAAAATAATATGGTGCACCTGGTTGAGATGACGGTGAGAGATTTGGCTTCCTGTCTCTTCCTTAAGGATGAATTCAGCCCAAGGGTGTACTATGAACTTGGCAAATAGCATTATAATAGTGAGAGAATATTGCCTATTGGGTAGCAGGAGTTGATGATTAAATTTAAGTGTGTACTGTCCACATAAAACAAATAATGCTCTTTTTTTTTTTTTAACTTTTACTGTGAACATTCATCACTGGTGCTGAAGATGCACAGTTGCTAATTATTGTGTTTTTAACTTGTAATATACTGTAAATTTTGTATAATACTACTGTGACCTTATACAGAACAGAAAAGATGACAGGAGGCCTATAATTATTGTATGGGGAAGAAATGCCTGTAATTATCTACTATTTTTAGGACCAGCATGCATGGCCTCTTAATTTACATAAGCTTTAGACATTCACACATTTTCTGTCTTTGCTTGTGGATGATAAATTTTGCTCAAATGAAATCAGAAGACATACTGTTAGATGAAGAGTTAGCTAACTGGGAGTTTGATTACAATGAACAACACAAGCTTTGGTGCCAGCTAAAAACAGGGAGCATTTTTTGGATGGGATTTGTTTAAGGCAAGATTCAAAACATTAAAAAAAAAAAAACCCATACCATATTACTATATTGGGGACTGATAACGTGTGATTATTTTTTTAGAGAACTGGTTAAATTATCTTGTGGAAAAGCATTAACCTAACAAAGAAAAAACCTCTAGGATATTTATCACATGGAGGGTGATTATGACAGCATGTTCTTATTAGAGATGAATATTTTGTGCTCATTAAGGTTACCCCCTTGAGTGCTGAAGGATGCAGAGTGCATTGCAGTGAAGTACTGTAGTTCTATTGTCCTGTGAGCACTTGCTGTTGGCTGAGGGGTTTCATTCCAAATTAAGGGGCTTCTCTGAAAGACCCAGCCCTGGCAAGGTCTATATTCCAGCTGCTGGGCAAATGGAAGAGACTGGGCGGTTTTCAATTCAAACAGTCCCCAGGGATGTATCTGCAAGAATTGAGAGTGGTATCAAGAGCTCTCTGGTCTCCAAGGTGGGGGATAGCATGTGGGAAGGGCATATATGATCTTGGTCCCTGAAGAGCCCCACGCAAAGGAAGCACAATGATATTCCAAACTAAAACTATAGGCAAACTCAACTCCCTACATTATGAAGGGATTTTTTGCTATAAAAATAATTTTAAATGACTTCTGCCAAAGTAGCAAGTTTTCCTGAAGCTCACAGAATGTGACTGTTTTGCTTTACTCACTTTTTAGAAAATGATTATTACTTTTATTAGCTTACTGGAAATTACACATATGCAATTGCAACTTAAAAGTTTACATGCAATCACTTAAAATTATCATAAGAAAGATGTAACTTCACTCCAACCCTACCCTTTCCCTCAAATTTTTAAATCTAACATATGACAGAAAAGCAAGTTATAAGTTTTTGCTGTTTGGTGTATTGGATCTTTTAAATGACCATGTAATACATAATGCAAGTGATCAAGAGTTGGCAGGACATTTAGGTATGTGTCATGTCCAAGGGCTCAGAGCCCATAATATTCCTAACTGTTACATATTCTGGGCTAGCCAGTCTTAAGTTTTTGCAATATGTATCTTTAAAATATAATGACACTTTTGGGGATTCCCTGGTGGCTTAGTGGTAAAGAATCCACCTGCCAATGAAGGAGACATAGGTTTGATCCCTGATCCAGGAAGATCCCAAATGCTGTGGAGCAACTAAACCACGGGCCACAAGTATTGAGCCTGTACTCCAGAGCCTGGGAACCACAACTACTGAAGCCCTCAAGCCTGTGCTTCACAAGAGAAACCAGGACAATGAGAGGCCTTCGCACTGCAACTACAGAGTAGCCCCTAATCACCGCAACTAGAGAAAAGCCCAAGCAATAACAAAGATCCCACACAGCCAAAAATAAATGAATAAATAAGTTAAATTATTTTTTAAAAATCCAAGGGTACTTTTTAAAAAACAGTCACAATACTATTGTTTCACCTAAAAAATTTAACAATTCCCTAATGCTGTCAACTGTCAATGTTCAGATTTCTCTAATTACGTATATATTTTTTCTGCATTTGCTTTATTATTTTTACATTTCATTTGTTTGAATCAGGATCCAGAGAAGGTTCACCTATTACTTGAGTGTTTTATCTCATAAGTCTCTTACTCTATAGGCTTCTCTTCCCATGTTTTTTCCCCTTTGTAAATTATTTGTTATAGAAACACATTCATTTGTCCTATAGAGTTTCCATATACTGAACATTACTAATTGCATCCTCGTGGTACCATTTACCATATTCCTCTGTCCCTTGTATTTCCTATGAGTCACATGTTAAATTTAAAATTCAGTTAAATTCAGATTTGGATTTCTGGCAAGACTGCCTTGTATTATGTTCTATCAAGAGGCATGTCATGTCTATCTCTTTTTGTCTCTTTTTGTGACGTTAGCAATTATTGACTAGAATAGTTTAAAACTTATTTTATTGAGAATTGCAAAATGGTACAATCTATCATTTCATTACCAATTTTTAAACTAGACTTCTTCTATAGTAAGAAAATTTTCTTTATCAACTATTTGGTTACCTCAGTATGACTGGTTTAACCAAAATTCCATTTACAGGTTTCTCTTTCTTTGTGAAAAAACATTTTGGAGTTTCATAGATATAGAAATCTTCCCAGGTTTTCAGTGAGTTGCTGGAGTGTAAAGAACAGCTTCGGAGAAGGCAATGGCACCCCACTCCAGTACTCTTGCCTGGAAAATCCCATGGACGGAGGAGCCTGGTAGGCTGCGGTCCATGGGGTCGCTAGGAGTCAGACACGACTGAGCGACTTCACTTTCACTTTTCACTTTCATGCTTTGGAGAAGGAAATGGCAACCCACTCCAGTGTTCTTGCCTGGAGAATCCCAGGGATGGGGGAGCCTGGTAGGCTGCCGTCTATAGGGTTGCACAGAGTAGGACACGACTGAAGCGACTTAGCAGCAGCAGCAGCAGCAAAGAACAGCTTAGTGAATAGATTCCTTCCACACAGTCAGATAATCATGCATTCTCCTGGGAGGTGAAGAATCTCAACCTCCTTCAAGCTTTATTGCTGTCATTTCTACCTTTGAAATGGTGATGATGATTTCTCTGACCTAGTCAAGTTGCCTTTGTACCTACTTATCCTTCTACAGATAAGTCAAGGGCAAGGTCTCTACCTGATTCATTACATAATTGTACTTATTTCTTCATTTTTGGCTGCATTGGGTCTTTGTTGCTGCGTGAGCTACTCCCCAATTGCAGTGAGCATGCATCTCACTGCGGTGGCCTCTCCTACTGGGGAGCAAGTGCTCTGGGGCACAGGGGCCTCAGGAGCCGTGGCTCACGGGCTCAGCAGCTACAGCTCCTGGCTCTAGAGCACAGGCTCAATAGTTGTGGTGCTGGAACATAGCTGCTTCCCAGTGCATGGAATCTTCCCGGACCAGGGATTGAACCCATGTCCATCACACTGAGTCACCAGGAATGCCCAATCTAATTTTTATTTTTCAGATCTTTCACATGTAGTGCAGTGCTTGACATGTGGTAAGAATTCAGTAAGTGTATGTTGTCTGAAAGAATAAATGAATGGTATGTTTTGGGGAAAGCATTGTTAGTACCTTGTTAGTACCATGTTAGTACCATGCTATTGACGGATCATTGACAGTATCTTCTGGTAGAAAGTAGATTAGTCTGGGATTCAGCTGAATTCAGGCTCAAGTCAAAAGTCTTCAACTTTTTGTTATTCATCAAAATGCCCCCAGTTTCTGATGTATAAAATAGCACCTATCCTACCACTCTGACAATATTATTGTCGGAATTAGTAATCCAGTAGGAGCTGTGCTTTAAGGGCAAGAATTTGGCAGCCAAACAGAGATCAGCATGCATGATCCCCACTATTTTCCTTTCTTCTCTGAGAAGTCATTTGTAAAATTACAGTAGCAATACTTGCTTCTCTGGGTTTTGGTAAGAATTCACATGTTAAGTAAACCGTTAGTAAAATATTTGAGTTATTTTTATGTGAAATTGCTTTGGCAAATTAGAAATACTGTGCAGATTAAAACATTAAAACTGATGTTTTTCATGACCTTTATTTTCTCAGTCTTTGGAACTGTCTTCGTTTTCAAGGTGCTTTAGAAGTGATTAAAAGGATGGAATTGTTATTTTCGTTTTTACCACCTAAAGCTTGTCAGTGTCAGGCCAGGCTTTCCCTGGCCCTGGCTTTGGCTGAGAGTTGGCTGGAGGAAAGGTCTGGAGATGAAAGATGTCTTGGCAGCAAGAACATTAACACCCACCCTTGAGCCAGGAGGTAGGTGTTAAATGTCTCTAGCTGAATTCCTGGCAGCGGAGACATTTAACACCTTCCTAGGATCCAGGAACAGGGCACCCTCTCTTCAAACCTAAATTGGCAAGTAATAGAGGGAAGAGAGCATTTCCAAAGCTCTGTGCCACAAAGACATAAGCCAGTTACTGGAAGATAAAGCCTAAATGGAGAAAGGGTCTTCTTTGATAGGGTTGACTGGAGAGTGACTCTAGTGAAGCTTTTCCCAATAAACCTCACCCAGTTTGGGCTGGTGGGAATGTTGCTGCTGCTGCTGCTGCTAAGTCACTTCAGCGTGTTCGACTCTGTGTGACCCCATAGACAGCAGCCCACCAGGCTCCCCCATACCTGGGATTCTTCAGGCAAGAACACTGGAGTGGGTTGCCATTTCCTTCTCCAAAGCATGAAAGTGAAAAGTGAAAGTGAAGTCACTCAGTCTTGTCCCACTCTTTGCAACCCCATGGACTGCAGCCCAACAGGCTCCTCCGTCCATGAGATTTTCCAGGCAAGAGTACTGGAGTGGGGTGCCATTGCCTTTGTGGGTTGCAATTTCCTTCTCCAGGTAGGGATGTTAGAAAAGTAATAACTCTAGGACAGAGTAAAGATGCATACAGTTCAGGATTGGGGGAAATCCATGTCAGGGTGCAGCCTAAAATATGACCCTGTGACAGCATGGCTGCCTGAATGATTCTGTTCCCAGGAGGACCAGGAGTTCCTTTCTGGGGGGCAAGGTGTAAATGGGGGAACTCAGAGAGACCAGTTCCTCAGGAGAAAGAACAGAGAGTGGAGTGTCTCAACCAAGTTGCCCGTTGAAGCTGAGCCCAATTAACTTAGGTTCAGTTTGTAGGATGCTACGGATATCTTAGCCACAAAGTCCATGGTGGAAGTCAGGCCACTCCAGGAATTAATAAAAAGCTTTTTTTCCCCCCTCAAAGTATGACTGACAGCAGAGGTGAATTTTGACTTAGACTAAGCTTGAAATGTACTTGTCTCCTCTCCAAAGCTGAGGCCCATTTGCACAACAAGCAAAAAGACAAGGTAAACAACTTCTGTTTAGACTATCCAAGGTCTGTTTCTCTGGATGACATAGAAAGAACTCTATGACACCACCTCACCAAGGAGTGAACCCAAACACTGGGGATGCTTTCAACATCCAAAAAGGGTCACTTCTTTGAAGTATGATGAATTCCTAGAATGACTTTCTCATTTAAATTACGAGGATATCAGAGAAGCCCAGGCCGGGAGGTGAAGCAGAGCAAACTCACACTCTTTGACTACAAAAGAAAATGCATATTTTTGATGAGCCTGCCCTGGCTCCTTCTCAGGCTTAGAATGATTTCTTCCCCTTTTTGCCTACAAGGAATGTTGTAAGTAGGCATAAACAAATGCCTTCATTATTTATCCTAGTCATGCTGCACTAAATCTTTCCATACGTGGGAAATTTGCTATTTTGTTTGGTTGACAATTGCTTAAACTAATAGCCTATCAGAGTCTTCCTTGGGAGACTTGGAATTCTGCTAGTGCAAGTGACCATGCATTGGACTGCAAGTTACTAAAAAAGCTAGGGCCACAGGATTAGGTAAAAATCCCTCCATCGTCCTGAGCTCTGACACTTTGCAGCCCAGGTTGTACTGTGAGTGTAAGAACAATCACCTCTCCACTGGGACTGTGGCCAAGGGTACCACAGATGCCTGAATGAATGTCTCTTGGAAATCAGACTAATGAGGAGTCTTCTTTCCAGATTTTCTTGAGTGGTCATCCCTAATACAGAAGAAATGGTAAGCAATAGCAGGTTTTCCAGACGAAAGTTTTGGCTTGGTTGATCGTGAAATACTGTGTTTTGTGCCGTTCTGAGCTGTCATTGAACTCTCTGCCACTATGTCCCTTTCATGAAATCCCCAGAGACTAAGCTAGAGATTGAGTGAAGTGGACATCTAGCCATCTGTCCCCACGCCAGCAACCTGCCTGATTCTCCTGCTTCTGTCAAAGGCACCGTTTCCTAATTACCCAGACCCAGAGACACCTTTTCCTGAAGATTTGTCCGTTATTGTTCCTTTCAAGTTTGGCTGGGCCTTTTCTCTCCCACTGGCATCACCCTGGTACACGCTCACAACCCCAAATGACCATTTGCATCCCAACTCATCTTTCTGCCACCACAAAGGCAAGACAGTGGCTTCAGATTTATTTACTTACATGAGCTGGGCACTATGCAAGTATTTTACATGGGTCATTTTATATAATACAAACAACAATGCTAAGAGATTAGTACTGTTTTCCTGCCAATTTTCAGGAAACTTCCTCATGCAAGAGGAGCTAGGATTTGAATTCAAGTGTCGTAACTGATAGCATTTATGACCCCAGTTCTTTACCCTTTCCTGTATTCTTGTCATTTACCATGTAGTTTTGCAGTTCCTCTATCAAGACATGGAATCCACTTCCTCAGAGGCTGAGCTCAGCCATGTGACTTGCTTTGAACAACAGGATGATAACTGATGTCATACAAGCAGAAGCCTTAAGAAATGCTTCCACATTTTTGTTTTCACTCTTGCTTCCTACCATTGCCACAAAGAAAAATGTCCAAGTCAGCCTGCTGGAGGTGAAAAACCCATTGATTAAAGTCGAGTCACCCTATTTGTCCTGGCCTTGATCACCTTAGATCAGAGTATAACCAGCCAAGACAGCAGAACTGTCAGCTACCTAGGCTCCAAAATTTATGACACAGTAACTTTTGATCATGTTCCTGTTGAAAACCAACCCATTAACCAGTTAATGAACCTACTCATTCTTTTTTTGATAACTCCATTAGATCAGAAATCAATGAAATTGAAAATAATATATCAGTAGAGAAAGTCAACAAAATCCAAAGCTGTTTCTTTGAAAAGACCAAGAAAATCAATAAGCTTCTAGTCAGTCAGACTGCATAAGACAAAAAGAGAGAGAATATAAATTGCTAATATTAAAAGTGATAGAGAGGGAATAACTATATATCCCATGGACATTAAAAGGATCCTAAAGAAATACTATGAACAACTCCACACCCACAAATTCAATAACTTAGAAGAAATGGCCCAATTCCTTAAAAGATATAATCTGCCCAAACTCACACAAGAAAAAACAGAAAATCTGAATTGAAATATATCAGTTTAATTAATAATTAATGATCTTCTAAAACATAAAACACCAGGCCTGGATGGGTTCATTGGTGAGTTCTACCAAACACTTAAGGAAGAAATTATACCAATGCTCTACAGTCTTTTCCAGAAGATAGAAGCAGAGAAGATACTTCTAAACTCATTCTATGAGGCCAGCATTAGCCTAATAACCAAACCAGATAAAACCATTATAAGAAAAAAAACTACAACCAACATTACTCAAAAATATGGATGTAAAAATCCTCAGTGAAATATTAGCAAATAGAATCCAACAATGTACTAAAAGAATCATATGCTATAACCAAGTGGGATTTATCCCAGGTATGCAAGGCTGGTTCAACATTCAAGTATCAGCTAATGTAACCCATCACATCCGTAGTCTAAATAAGAAAAAACACATGATCATCTGAATAGATACAGAAAAAGCCTGAGGCAAAATCCAACATCCTTTCATGATTAAAAAAAAAAAAAAAACTTTCAGAAAACTAGGAATAGAGGGAACTTCCTCAACTAGGTAAGGAACATTTACCAAAAAAGTGCTACAGCTACTATCATATTTAGTGCTGAGAAACTTGAAACTTGAAGGTCAACAACGAGACAAGGGTGTCCCCTCTCATCTCTCCTCTTCAACATGGTACCAAAAATTCTGGCTAATGCAATAAGACAAGAGTAAGAAATGAAAGGTATACAGATTGGGGAGGAAGAAAAAAACTGTCTTTGTAAACAGAAGACAGGGCCATCTATGTAGAAATTCTGAAAGAACTGACAAAAACAAAACCTCCTAGAACTAATAAGCGCTTATAGCAAGATTACAGGGTACAAAGTTGACACACGTCAGTCACTTTCCTATATATCAGTAATAAACAAATGGAAATTGAAATCAAGATACATTAGGACCCCAAAAATAAAACAAAATACTTAAATATGAGTCTAACAAAATGGGTATAAGGTCTACATGAGGGAAACTACAAGAATGTGAAAGTGAAGTCGCTCAGTCGTGTCTGATTCTTTGCGACCCGTGGACTGTAGCCCACCAAGCTCCTCCATCCATGGGATTCTCCAGGCAAGAGTACTGGAGTGGGTTTCCATTTCCTTCTCATGTGAAGAAAGATATAAAAGAAGACTGCAATTTTAGTAGATGGCTATTCCATGTCATGGAGAGGAAGATGCAATATTGTCAATATAAGTCTTTTCAACTTAATGTATAGATTCATTGCAATCCCAATAAAATTCAAGTTATTTTGTGGATATTGACAAACTGATTCTAAAGTTGATACAGAGAGGCAAAAGATCTAGAATACCCGTCACAGTATTAAAGGAGAAGAACAAAGTAGGAGAGCTGCCACTTCCCAGCTTCAGGACTAACTGTGAAGCTACAGGCATCAAGACAGGATGGTACTGGTGAAAGAACAGACCAATCAATGGAACAGAATAAAGAGTCAGTCCAGAAATAGATCCACACAAAAACAGTGAACTGAACTTTGGCAAAGGAGTAAAGTCACTATAATAAAGAAAAGATAGTCTTTTCAACAAACGGTGCTGGAACCACTGCACATCCACATGCAAAAAAAAAAAAAAATCAGTCTAGACACAGACATTATCTCCTTCACAAAAATTAACTCAAAATAGGCCATAGACATAAATGTTAAACACGAAACCATAAGACTCCTAGAAGATCACATAGGAGGAAATCTAGATGACCTTGGATTTAGATACAAAGCCAATGGCATGATACAAGAGAGAAAAAATTTCAAGTTGGACTTCATTAAAAAAAAAACTTTTGATCTATTAAAGACAGTGTCACAAGAGTAAGAAGACAAGTCTCACACTGGGGAAAAACATTTGCAATGGACATATCTTCTGATAAAAGGATTGTTACCCAAAATACATAAAGAACTCATAGACTTCAACAATAAGAAAATAATCCAATTAAAAACGGACCAAAGGCCATAGCAGACACCTCACCAGCTATGGTCTTTGGTCCATACAGATGGAAAATAAGTGTATAAAAAGATGTTCCACATCATCTGTTGTTAGAGAAATGCAAGTTAAAACAACAGTGTGATGCCATTACCCACCTATTAGAATGCCCAAGATCCAAAACCCTGATAACATCCAATGCTGGTGAGGATATGGAGCAAAGGAGTTTTCATTCATTGCTGATGAGAACGCAAAATGGCACAGCTACTTTGGAAGATAGTGTGGCAGTTTCCTACAAAACTAAGCATACTCTTACCATGTGATCCAGCAAAACACTTGTTGGTATTTATCCAAAGGAGTTAAAAACATGTTCACATAAAAACATGCTCATGGGTATTTATAGCATCTTTTTACTCATAATTGTAAAAAAAGCAACCAAGAAGTCCTTCAGTAGGTGAATGGATAAATAAGCTATGATATATCCAGACAATGGAATATCACTCAGCATTAAAAAGAAATGAGTTATCAAGCAATGAAAAGACAGTGGAAGCTTAGATGCATGTTACGAAGTGAAAAAAGCCAGTCTGAAAAGGCTATATGCTGTATGATTCCAACTGCATGACATTCTGGAGAAGGCAAAACTTTGGAGACGGTAAAAAAAAAAATAGTGGTTGCCGGAGGGTTGGGGAGGAAGGAATGAATAGATGAAGCACAAAGGGTTTTTAGGGCAGTGAAACTACTCTGCATATTACTATAATGGTGGATACGTATCATTATATATTTGTCAAAACCCATAGAATATGTAACACCGAGAGTTCATCCTAACATAAACTGTGGGCTTTGAGTGATAGTGATGTATCAATGTAGGTTCATCGTTTGACACCATAAAATGGTTGGCTTATCAATTAGAACAAATGTACCACTCTAGTAGGAGATGTTGATAGTGTTAGAAATTATGTGTGAGAGGGGAGAGGGAGTATATGGGAACTCTGTACTTCCTGCTCATATTTTCCGTGAATGTAAAACTGCTCTACAAATAAAATCTACGTAAAAGGGAAAAAAATAAACCAATTAACTAACCGTCCCCAAAATGACATACGTCTGTCATTAACCTTAGTCATACATCTGTCATCTAACCTTAGTCTTGACAGAGTGGCCTTTCACCTTGAAACCTTGTTTTCTCAGTGGCCCATGGCAAACTTCTGCTCTAACCAAAGCAGCCTGTTCAGGACCCCCTAGATGTGTGCACGTGTGCTCCGTCGCTTCATTCTCCCAACTTACTGTGACCCTGTGGGCCACAGGCCTCCAGGCTCCTCCGTCCATGGGATTCTGCGGGCAAGAATACTAGAGTGGGTGCCATGCCCTCCTCCAGGGGATCTTACCAACCTAGGGATTGAACCCCCATCTCCTCCACTGCAGGCAGATTCTTTATCCACTGAGCCACCTGGGAAACCCTATCCCCCAGACAGTCTTTTTTTTTCTTTTTTTTTTTTACCCCACTGTCTTCCTAGCTCACAGTGTTTTCTCCCCCTGGAGAGTGAAAATGAGTCCATTTCCAAGACCAATGATCTGAGAGCCTTTTCCTGGGGCAGCAAGCCTTGCATCTCTCTTCATCCCTCAGAGCTCTAAAGCAGCAGTGGTTCTCAACTAGGTGTAATGAGAGAGTGTCGAAATTTGATGATGGTGATAGGCGAGGGTCCTGCAAAAGCTGCCCCGCTGATTCTATGCCCTCTTCCCCACCCAGCCCCCGCCACACCCACATTGACTGAGAACAGTAGCCCCAGTAGCTGAACCTTTAGTACAAGGAAATATCTGTCCTCTCAACTAGGTATATTCCACCAGGGAAATCAGATTCTTTTTCAATACGCCTTATTATGCAGATATTTCAAGTAAAAGATATTTCGCCTTGGCCCCAAATTATCAGAGTCATGATCTCAACCTGATCGTTTTAACCGTTCAATTCTACCTTGTTCTGTAGAGAAGTCTGTGTATTCATAAAAATAAACCATGTTTCCTTGTCCTTGTGAGTCTGAATTGTTATACAGAATATTGATATTGTGTGTGCTATATTTATTGTGCATGCAGGTACATACATGCATAACATACTAATTGAATTATTCTAAAAACACAAATATTTTGCAGGCTACAGACACACATACTAAATATCTAAATCTACAAACTGCCGACAAACAGCACCTTTTCTAACAAAGAGAGCAGTTTAATAACAGTGTTAGAAAGCTGGCAATATGCTTGTTAGGATCTTTAATTAGGGATGGGCTTTCCCAGAAGCCTCTGAAGGCAAAAGGTGTAAATGGAGAAACTGTCCCAGCCTGCGTGCTCTGTGGTGGCTCTGTTCCGAGCACAGATGGGCTGGTGGGAAACTGTGAATGGACGAATGATAACAGACTGCTCTGTAATTCCAACATCAGCTCATTAGCAATCTGTCGGTGATTTTAATGTGTACGCTCGTGACAGTGCAGAAGTCACACAATGGTTGCCTGCTTGTGCTCTTGTCTAACTGAAAAGGCCATTGTAAACGGATTGGCATGCTGGCTATGAATAAAACTGGAATGTCGCTGGAACCACAGGCATTTGGATATTTGTGCCCTTGTTGGAAAAGAATGATTCTGTGGCTCTTAGGCCATCGTAAGAAGCTGAGATAACATGGTTTCATGATGGAAATCATTAGTAAACAAATAGGTAGGCCATCATGGTGAGAAATGAGACGGACATGAGGCCACATTGGGTTTCCAAAGAACGAACAGTGACATTTCTCGGTTCTGAAAAAGCCTGTGTCACCAATTTAAAATTCCCTTGGATCACAAACCTGGTTTTCAAATGATTTTAAACTTGCTAGTTAGTGGTTCAAATAGTTGCCATTGAAAATGTATTTATTAAAAAGAAAAAGAAAATATATTTATTTGGGTTGTGTGTACATAATAGGCTGGATTTAACGAATAATCAGGGTTTGGTCTCTAAAAAAAAAAAGAATGAACCCTTATGGAGCACCTATTATATACCAACTGCTTCACATTTGTGATTGTATTTAATTTTCACAGTAACTGAGATATAAATGAGATATAAATGAGATATTTCCCCCATCTCCTAAGTGTAGAACTCCAATTAAAATAAATAAATTTAAATTAAAAAAAAGAAGTAACTGATTCCCCAGAGAGATCACATGACTTCATGAAGCTAGTACAAACTAGTAAGTGGAGACGATTCTATTCGAACTTCGTTCTGTATATTTCCAAAGCTAATCTTTTTCTACACTGCATGACACCACCTATCACGTTGTCTGTCATGCACACCAGGGAGTAGCCTTTCTTTTCTTCAATGATTTAATTAATTTATTTATTTATGGCTGTGCTAGGTCTTTGTTGCTGTGTGAGCTTTACCTAGTGAAGCTGTGTGAGCTTTACTCTTCTACCAGTGGAGCTACAAGCGGGGCTGCTCTCCAGCTCGGGCTTCTCATTGCTGTGGCTTGTCTTGTTGCGTGGCACAGGCTCTGGGGCGTGTGGGCTTCAGTATCTGTGGCACGTGGGCTCAGTGGTTGCGGCTTCCGGGCTCTAGAGCACCAGCTGAAGAGTTGTGGCACACGAGCTTAATTGCTCTGAGGCTTATGGGATCTTCCCGCGTCGGGGATCAAACCTGTGTCTCCTGCACTGACAGGCAGATTCTTTACCACTGAACCACCTTGAACCCCAGGAGTAGCCTTTTAGGATCCTTATTACTTACTATAGATAGGCACGAGATTCACCTGGGATCTGCTTAGCTGAAGGTATCTAATTTTAATGGCATGAATGGACAATGACATCTTTAAAGTATATGCTTTTCAGTTTCTTTGGGGGACATATCTGTGCTTCAGTATTGGGGCTTTGCTGTACATGACATGAGGAGTTAAGCTAATGATCTATAAAATTCAGTCAAAAATAGTTTTGAAAGAGTACATGAATGATATTATTCTGTGCATATAAAGTTCAAAAATAGATCAAACTAATTAAACCTATTAGAAACCAGAATGGTGGCTATGTTTGGTTAAAACAGTGATTGCAAGCCAATACCAGGAGATATCTGGGGTTGAGATATTTCTCCATTTCTTGATCTGGATGCTGGTTATACCAATATGTTCCCTTTGTCAAAATGTTTTGAGTTTATAAACTTATGGTCTGAATACTTTCTTGAAGGTATATCCTACTTCAATAACATTTACCAAATTAAAAAAAAAAAAAGGAAGACTTTTTTTTTCTTACAGGAATCAAATTGGATCAATTTTCATACTTTGTGGCCTTGTACAAAATTGTCCTTAGGTGAAGATTATAGTTGGAATCCTTCTCCTTCTAGAGTTTGGAGATTGTAAGCAAGGGAATGCATACCTGCCTTTGTCTATATGAGTGAGTTGTGTACGCTAACTTAAGACGCTCTTATCCTGGAAATGGAGTCATATCTGAATTTTTTCTTACTTATAGTTCTCAAACTCCTAGATGACCTGGGTTGGATATAGGATGCTGGGCAAACATGAATGTTATACCAGTGGAGCTTGGGAATGTTATACCAGTGGAGTTTGGGGATATAGCTTTCTCAGTTGGTGACCTCTTGTTGGCAGCAATCTCCCCTCTCAAGAACTAACTTCTCTGTCAAGATACTGAAACCACTCTTCCCTTGTGTCATCACCCCTTTCCTCCTCAACTCTGCTTGTTTCCAGGTTTCAGTGGAAGAGATAAAGCGTTGCTTAGGGACGATTTGCAATGGCAACCCACTCCAGTACTCTTGCCTGGAAAATCCCATGGATGCAGGGGACTGGTGGGCTGCAGTCCATGGGGTTGCGAAGAGTAGGACACAACTGAGCAACTTCACTTTCACTTTTCACTTTCATGCATTGGAGCAGGAAATGGCAACCCACTCCAATATTCTTGCCTGGAGAATCCCAGGGATGGGGGAGCCTGGTAGGCTGCCGTCTATGGGGTCACACAGAGTCAGACACAACTGAAGTGACTTAGCAGCAGCAGCAGGGACGATTTAGGTTTCCCACAGATGCCTGAAGAGCTGATTCTGGGGGCTCTTGGACAGATTTACTCTGTTCACCCATACCTCAAATGTACCTCCTACTTTAGAGCATGTGCTTACTTTTATGACTTGTATTTTTTTTAACCTACAAGATAACTACAAATGAGATAGGTTGTGAAAACAGCATGCTCAGTTGCTCAGTTGTGTCCAACTCTTTGCAGCCCCATCGGCTGTAGCCCTCCAGGCTCCTCTGTCTGTGGAGTTCTCCAGGCAAGTATACTGGGGTGGGCTGCCATTTCCTACTCCAGTGAAACAGCATAGCTTTTGACGAAATAACAACCTCACTTCTAGAGCTTTATTCTAAAGAAGTCATCAGACAAGTTTCTAAAGATGTCTACTACTCCACATGTGGTTCGAGGACTACCACCATCAATACACCTGTAGAGTCCTGGTAAGATGTGGATTCCTGCATCTTACACCTTTCTTACTGAAGCAGGATCTCTAGATTTGGGCCCATGCATGCATACATTTAGAATACCTCAGACGATTCTTAGTCACATTAAAATTTGAGGACCATTGGTGTACAGCATGGATGTTGTTTCACTATTATTTAGAAAAGGAACAACAAAAAAAAGGGAGCCTACATGTACTCCAGAAGAGGATTAGATAAAATAATTTACAGTACTATTCTGCAGCTTTGAATGTGTGATGTAGGTTCATATGTATTGACTTTGGGAAAATGTTTATAGCATATTGCTGAATGACAAAAAGCAGGTTATACCACAGTGTGTAGCTTGATAAAATCATTTTTGTTTCTAAATATGTGAGTGGATGATGCCGGAATAGAATGTTTTTATCTCTGGATGATATCCTTATTTGTCATTGCTTTCCTCTCTATTTTCTGCTTTCTTTTCAATGAGCATACAAAACACATTACTTTTATATTCTAATTACTCAGTGTTGTTCTTTGGTTGCTATGTCTAATTCTTTTGAGACCCCATGAACTGCAGCACACCGGGCTCCTCTGTGCATGGAATTCTCCTGGCAAGAATACTGGAATGCGTTGCCATTTCCTGCTCCAGGGCATCTTCCCGACCCAGGGATCAAACCCATGTCTCCTGCTTGTCAGGGGGATTCTTTTACCTATGATCCAGCAAGGTAAACCCCACTTACTATTAATAAAACTATTTGGAAAATAGAAAAAGAAAAATATTTGATATTTGATTTCTTGGACAGTACTACAAGTATACCATCTCAGGGAGACTTGTGGCTGGCTGAATCAGGAGAGCAAAAGCTGTCTCATATCCTGAAGACGTGAAATATCTAGAAGACACCTCTCTATCGGTCCATAGACTAGCCAGTGTTGCCATTGGAACAGAACCTTCTGAACAAAACATTGGCTTTAAAGCTGATATTTTATATTACAGGGATTTTTACTTATTAGAAATATTGCCTTTGTGGAAGTTAAGAGTAGTGAGTAGGGCTGAGAAACACATTCCCTGATTTTGAGAAATGAATCTGGTACTTAAAGAAAGACTGACTCTTGAATTGAGGAGATCTACAGCAGTGAAAAAGAGAACTGAAGGAAAGGACAGGCCATCGAATTGCTGTCCTGATTTGCTTTTTACACTTTTTTCCTACCTTCTGTCCTCAAAGTGTTTTTCCCCCCTTTCTTCTTCTTCAGCTTATTATTGTAATGAAAGAAAGACAAAACGAGATCCATGGAAAATTCCGGGATTTTGCCTCTCGGACCACAATCTTGAGAGTGCATTTTTTTTTAATCCAATTCTGTTTAAAATATTGTCAGGATGTACCATAATTGGTTGTGGTAAATGACACTGGAACCACATTGCTACTCACTATGGAAATGATACAAGCTCAGCATGCTGCTGATCAAATGCATTTCTGCATTAAAACTATTACTGGCAGAATGCCTCAATAGGATTCTTGCCTCCTAATAGTTTTCCAGGGCTTATGCTGAAAGGGTTCTGTCAATCAAGTCTGAAAATCAACTTAGCACTCTGACTTGGGTTAATAAAATGCAGCTGGCAGGATCGCAGCTCAGAGGCCACTGTTCCCTGGTTCGACATTATCAGACCCTATGAAAAATGCCTCATTATAATTGATGCTGATAATATACTTAAAAAAAAAAGATGCAAAGAATACCTCCAGAAAGAGTCTTTGCCTTACACAAAGCCTGCTAGAAGAGAAACACGTATCAAAGACAGATAGTTGAGAAGAAGCCGGACAAGGCCAAATGTATAGACTCGGTGCAGATTCTGACATTCTGAGGTGGCTTGGAGTCAGATAATGTGTGAAGCTTGGATGGTTTTCAAACAAATTCTACTTTCTGGAAAGTTGCTGCTGGCTGATTCTAAGGCAGGAGAAAATGGAATAAACAAACAAAGCCTGGGGTCAAGGGCTGGTTTTCCCATCCAGGGAACTCTCAGCATGGTGGAATATCATTAAGGTGTATCACAAGTTGGAAACTGAGGAAGAAACATTACTAATTATACTTCAGTGTCATTTCTTTGGGAGTCTCTCTTCAGAGGCAGCTGGGTTGATTTCATAGGAAGGGAGAAGAAAACAGGTTTTTATGGGTGGTAGAGCTCCTGTTAAGGAAGTTTTAATAAGGCACTGTGGACATGGTTTTCTTCAGTTCAGTTCAGTCGCTCAGTCGTGTCCGACTCTTTGCAACCCCATGAATCGCTGCACACCAGACCTCCCTGTCCATCACCAACTCCTGGAGCTCACTCAGACTCACGTCCATCGAGTCAGTGATGCCATCCAGCCATCTCATCCTCTGTCATCCCCTTCTCCTCCTGCCCCCAGTCCCTCCCAGCATCAGGGTCTTTTCCAATGAGTCAACTCTTCGCACAAGGTGGCCAAAGTACTAGAGTTTCAGCTTTAGCATCATTCCTTCCAAAGAAATCCCAGGACTGATCTCCTTCAGAATGGACTGGTTGGATCTCCTTGCAGTCCAAGGGACTCTCAAGAGTCTTCTCCAACACCACAGTTCAAAAGCATCAATGCTTCAGCGCTCAGCCTTCTTCACAGTCCAACTCTCACATCCATATATGACCACAGGAAAAACCATAGCCTTGATTAGACGGACCTTAGTCGGCAAAGTAATGTCTCTGCTTTTGAATATGCTATCTAGGTTGCTCATAACTTTTCTTCCAAGGAGTAAGCGTCTTTTAATTTCATGGCTGCAGTCACCATCTGCAGTGATTTTGGAGCCCAAAAAAATAAAGTCTGACACTGTTTCCACTCTTTCCCCATCTATTTCCCATGAAGTGATGGGACCAGATGCCATGATCTTCGTTTTCTGAATGTTGAGCTTTAAGCCAACTTTTTCACTCTCCACTTTCACTTTCATCAAGAGGCTTTTTAGTTCCTCTTCACTTTCTGCCATAAGGGTCTTCTTAGCACAACCAAAATGGCTCTGGAGGCAGTCGAGGCGGGGGGGGGGGGTTATATGACATTAATATAGGGAAACGCTGATTCCATTCTGTTTGCTTCAGATTCCTTTCAAATATTAATTGCCTGAATTTCCTTGGTCAAGAGAAAAGAATAAACATATGCAGATTCTTCGCTTGCCTATTTTATTCCATTGGCCTGTATTTCCTCCAGACATGGTCCACAGAGGTGACGTGTTCCAGGACACATCCCCACAGGCAGGTGAGGAGCAGCACCTCCCCACTGTCCTCGGGATGAGTTATGACTGGTATATATTAAGGACGCGTTATGTGCTGCATCTTGGACTCAGCTCTTTATAAACCTTCTCTCCTCCTGACCTCAACACTACACCTTTTTCAATAAGAAGTTTTCCTACCACCATCACCTATGTTAGCTCTGCCTCTTTCTTCCCCGAAAGCAACGGCTCATCACTCTGCACTGGCTTCTGTGTTGGCCTCTCATATATAATTCTACCCCTTGCCTCCCATTGTCCCCTCCCTCTGCCTCAGCTGGGATAACTGTGCTTCATTGACAGGATTCAACCCAAATTCCTGTTTCTGGCATCTGTTTCAAGGTCCTGGGGCCTGACCCTGCTGTAGCCCCAACCCAACAGGTCGAGCTTGTCCCCTGGGGAGAGAGCCTTGACCCTGTCTGCCAACACAGGGGCTCTGGTTGTCTTTCCCTTGATTTCCTTTTCCTGTGCTCTGCCCATACATTGGGACACTTTGCTTCAGTGTTTTCACACAGGGGAAAACATCGAGCTCCATGCCTGACACAGAGGGCACTGACTGAATGCTAGAGTCCCCTCCTCAGCGAGGCCCCAACTCCCACATTCCTTGGACACCAGGTCTTAAACATTTGTCTGCACCTCTTCTGTCTACACCCCCTCATGGAGGACATGCTTCCATGTCCTCCAGTTCACTGGGTTTTGACTCAAGCTTGTCCTTCACACCATCCACATCACAGCTGAGAGTTCCAGTGAATTTAATCAGAGGTCTTCCTTGAATCCCTTGAAACAAAATCCAGATCTTAGAACAATTTCACACTAAAATTCTCTTTTCTTCACAAACATATATTGCTAGTTCAGGCTCTCTGGGCCTCCGAGGTGTCAGCCTAGGTTGTTGTTTGTTGTTGTTCAGTTGCTGAGTTGTGTCTGACTCTTTGCAACACCATGGACTGCAGCACACCAGACTTCATTATCCTTCATTATCTCCTGGGGTTTGCTTAAACTCATATCCATTGAGTCGGTGATGCCATCCAACCATCTGATTCACCCGCTTCTCCTCCTGCCTTCAATCTTTCCCAGCATCAGGGTCTTTTCCAATGAGTAAGCTCTTCACATCAGGTGGCCAAAGTATTGGAATTAGAGGTTCAGCTTCAGTATCAGTCTTTCCAGTGAATATTCAGGGTTGGTTTCCTTTAGGATTGACTGGTTTGATCTCCTTGCTGTCCAAGAGACTCTCAATAGTCTTCTCCAGCACTGCAGTTCAAAACCATCAGTTCTTTGGTGCTCAGCCTTCTTTCTGGTCAAACTCTCACAACCGTACATGATTACTGGAACAGTGGCAGATTTTATTTTCTTGGACTCCAAAATCACTGTGGATGGTGACTGCAGTCACAAAATTAAAAAGACCTTTGCTCCTTAGAAGAAAAACTGTGACAAACCTAGACAGCATATTAAAAAACAGAGACATCACTTTGCTGAAAAACGTCCATATAGTCAAAGCTACAGTTTTTCCAGCCTAGGTTGGATACCAGTAATAACAAGGTGAAAAGGCAGGTCTGCCTTGCCTTTCCTGTCACCTTTAACTCCCACCTCCCTCATTCCTAGAAGCTGCAATCCCTACCCAAGGAGCACCCTCTGCTGTCTCACCCTAAGCCCCCTTTAGCCAAGCAAGTTCCTTTTCAGTCCCGAGTGCCTTCCATGTTCCTCCGTCCTACACGCACACAAGTAAAAAGCGTGTCTTCTCCCCTCCACGGAATCAGGCATAGAATGACAGCCTTTTAGAACTCTACTGCAGCTTCCCACACAACCTTCTAAAGTCTTCAGGTGAAAGTTATTGTTGATTATTTATTTATTAAGTAGCAATTCATTCACCAGTCAGGTACACATTGTACCCTGCCTGGAGACCACATAGCCTAGGGTCAGAGCATGGACTCTGGAGTAAGACTGAGCTTAAACCCTGGCTTTGCCACTTACAAGCTGGGAAGCCCTGGGAATGCTGGTTTTCTTCTCTGTGTATCTGTCTTCTCATCTGTAAAATATGGTACAGTAATATTGCTTACTTTATAGGATTACTATGAGGACTGTGTTACAATGGCACTTTACACATAGACATTCTCAATGAATATTCGCTACCACTGCAACTGAGTGCCAGCACTGGACTCGGAGCTGGGACGCAGTGATAAACAGTACAGAGAGTCAAACTAGCAAATACAGGAGTGTAGTAGACTAGTGCTCGAGTGGGAGCAAACTTCAGCGTTGCCTAGAAGGCTTCCTAAACACAGATGGCTGGACCCTACTGTATTAGTTCCCAATTGCTGCTATAACAAATTATTACAAACTTAGTGGTTTGAAACAACTCAAATGTCTTATCTTATAGTTGTGGAATTCAAAAGTCCAAAATGGGTCTGATCGAGCAAAAACCAAGGTTTCAGCAGGGCTGAGTTCCTTTCTGGAGCTTTTTGGGGAGAATAGTTTTCTTACTAGCTTCTAGAGGCTCTGTACATTCCTTGGCTAGTGCCCACTTTTATCTTCAAAGTCGGCAGTGGCTGGTCAAGTCTTTCTCATGATGATATCTCTCTGGTTTTGACTCTTCTGTCTCCTTCTTCCCCACTTAAGGACTCTTGTGATTAAACTGGGTCTCCCTGGATAGTCCAGGATAACTTCTTTATTGTAAAATCTGATGACAAGCAATCTTAATTCCACCTGCAGCTTCAATTTCCCTTTGCTATATAGTGTAAGATATTCAGAAGTTCCATGGGTTAAAATGTGTACATCTTTGAGGAGGGCCAACATTCTGCCTTGGAGAAGGCAATGGCACCCCACTCTAGTACTCTTGCCTGGAAAATCCCATGGACGGAAAAGCCTGATAGGCTACAGTCCATGGGTCACGAAGAGTTGGACACGACTGAGCGAACTCACTTTCACTTTTCATTTTCATGCATTGGAGAAGGAAATGGCAACCCACTCCAGTGTTCTTGGAGAATCCCAGGGATGGTGGAGCCTGGTGGGCTGTCGTCTATGGGGTCGCACAGAGTCGGACACGATTGAAGAGACTTAGCAGCAGCAACATTCTGCCTATCACACCTATTCTCAGAGTTTTTGATTCATTAGGTCTATGATGGGGCCTAAGAATTTGCATTTCTAACAAGTTCTTAGATGATGCTGATGCTGCTGATCCAGGAGCCACTCTGAGAGCTGTTGGTTTAGTGGCTCTGGTCACTTATATCTTCATCCATTCAACAAGTTTTTTGGATCTCTAACTGTGAGCCCAGATCCATCCTAGATGCTGGTAATGGTGCCTGCCAATAAAAATAATTTTAAAAGAAAATAGCTCATAATCTAGCAAGGGGGCAAACAATTTCAAAGTGGGATGATTTATATATATCATATATGATATAATATATATATACACATATGTACATATATATACACACATATATGTATATATGTATATACATACATGTATACACATATATACATACATATAATATCATGTATGTATATGTATATACACATACTATGTGTATACATATGTATATATACATATATGTGTATACATACACACATATATACATATGTATATACATATATGTATATGTATACATATATACATATGTATGTATATACATGTATATACATATGTATGTATATACATGTGTACACACATATAATATCATGTATGTATATGTATACATATACATACTATATGTATACATATATACATATAGTCTATGGGAGCTATGTGCAAAATGCTAAGCCTTCCCAGAGAACAGAGCAACTAACAGGGGCCAGGGTGGGCTTCATAGAGGAGATGACATTCAAACTGACTATGAAAGAATAAAGATGAGATTTCCAGGAAGTTAAGGAGAGGAAGATTTTGGCTGGTATGGGGAATATGAAAAAGGCATGATGTGTTTAGGAAATGGGGGAGTAGTTCTCTGCGAGTGGGGTGCACTACAATGGGAGAAGAATTGGAGTGACCATATTGAGGCGTATGGTGGGCCTGTTTGAGTTACCTGCCCAGCCCACACCATTTTCATTGAGAATATTCCTCTCTACAGACCCTCCAAAGGTGTGAAACTCAGGCTGCTGTTTTTTGGTCCACATGACCTTTCTTAACCCATGAGCTAAGCCAATCAGAATTTATTTCTCATGAATGTACTCTAAGAGAATAGGTAGGTAGAAAGTTGGATAGACTTAGATTAAGCGTGCCTGTTTGGGCAGGGGGATGATATGCTTTGAAGAACATGTGGGCGGATAGTAAGGGGGTGGAGGGGGTCTTCAGGAGCATGGGGGCAGTCAATGAAAGAAAAGATGAGTTAGTGAAGGCAGTGAGAAGGGAGCCTGCAAACATAGGGCATGGTCCACAATTCCTCTGATGCCTAACTCTACTACTTATCTCATGAATATTTCTTTATTTCTTTGGCTGTTTCTTTTTGTTTAATATCTTATTTCTTTAGAGCAGTTTTCAGGTCACAACACAATGAAGAGGAGATACAGTTCCCATTTACCTCCTGCCCCCACACAAGCATAGCATTTTCATTATCAGCATCACTCACCAGAGTGGTATACTTTTTACCAAAGATGAATCTACATTGACATCATGATCACCCAAAGTCAATCTCTGTCTCATTATAATAAATCTTCTCTTTTGTAAATGAAATACAATACAGTTCTTTCTTTTTTCTTCCTTTTTCTCTTTTTCTTTTTGCAACAAATAATCATTAACTTTCCAGGGCTTCCCTGGTGGCTCAGAGGGTAAAAACTCTGCCTGCAATGCAGGAGACCCAGGTTTGATCCCTGGATTGGGAAGATCCCCTGGAGGAGGGCATGGCAACCCACTCCAGTATTATTGCCTGGAGAATTCCATGGACAGAGGAGCCTGGCGGGCTATAGTCCATGGGATTGCAAAGAGTTGGACACGACGAACAACTAACACTTTCAATCACTAACTAATATGAAGAATTTAGATTTTATCTTGGCAGAAATGAGCCAGCGGAAGTGTACAAGGCAAAGAAGTAACACAGATTTGTGTTTCAGAAACCTCTCTGGCTGCAAAATGGGTTGAGGAAGCCGAAGAAAGGCTCTGGCACTGGTCTGGACAGCAGAGGATGACAGCCTGAACTCCGCAGTGCTGAGGACAGAAGAAGTGAGTTGTCTGAGGGATACTTGGAACATAGAATTGATGGGTCTTAGCATCTTGAGTTGCAGGAACCCCAGGGCAGAAAGAGTTCAAAAAAGTCCTCAGTTTCTAACTCTGAATCAAAACAACTGTAAAACCGTCAGTGGAGAAAGTGAGGAGAGAATCACATTTTGGATGAAAAATATTAAAGTGAAAGTGAAAGTCGCTCAGTCCTGTGTGCGACACCATGGCTCCATTTTAAACATATGTGTCATTTGAAGAGCCTGTGACAATATCCAGCAGATACTGACACTTTATTCTTAGGGGTCAACAGATGAGTTAGAATAAAGATGTATATAGGTTGTTTCCACCTGATTGGATTAGATTCCAGAAATAGTTTAGCATAAGAAGAAAGAAAGAAGAGTGAGACAACAGAAACTTAGACAACACTAACATTGACAGGCTAGAGGAAGGATGTGAGCCAGTCAAGAAATCTAAGAAAGGGTCAGAGCGGTAGAAGGACAGCTGGGAGAGAGAATTATAGAAGCTAAGGAAGGAGAGCTTTAAGCAGTAGGGAATGACCGTACAGGTCAAGTTGTGCAGTGAGTTTTAGTAAGATGAAAGATGAAAGTAGTCCATAGTATTTGATATTTGAGATGTTGATATGTTTAAAGAGAGCAGTTCCAACAAAATGGAGATAGTGGTAATAAGGTGAGGTCATCTTGGTTGAAAAGTAACTGGTTGCTAAGAAGTAGGCAAAGCAAATGACAGCTACCCTGTCTAGAAGTTTGACTGTAAAGGAAAAAACACATTTGGGAAGTAAGGAGAAGACAAAGAAGACTGTAAAACTGACCCTCATTCTCTGTCCCTCCCCAAATCCACACCTTTTGTGTTGTGACTTTTTGTCTCCTGCAGTCAAGAAACAGTCTAATTCCTTGCTTCTGGGCTGGCCTGTGGTTTGCCCATAAGATGAGGCAGAAGTGGTGTTGTGCTGGTTCAAGAGGCCTGTGTACTTCTGCTCTGTCTTAAAATCTGGCTGGGCTATCATGGCTTAAAATCAAGCCTGTGCAAATTGGCTGGAGAAGGGATCAGTGGCCCAGTCACCAGTTCCCCGTAACTAATAACCTGCTATTTCCCAGGCATGTGAGTCAGATCATCCTTGACCAGCCTTGACCCCATCAGCCCATCCGCTGACTGTACACTCACTGAGGATGTACAGCCAGTATTTCAGGCCCAGCTAATGGCCAGCCTGGTCCAGATCAACAGACTTGCCCAGATGGCTCATCAGCTTGTGAGTGAAAAAAAAAAGTGCTTGTTATTTTAAGCCACTGTTTTAAGATGGTTTGTCACACATCCATAGGTGACTAACCGATTCAAGAGATTATTGGAAGGTTTTCATTATTTTGCATTATCAGGGAGGAGATCTGAGCATATCCACATACTGTGGGGAAAAGATTCAAGGAAGAGGGAGGAAGTAATGGAAAAAGGGGATGTGACCAAAATCTTGGAAGATTAGCCTGGGAACAGAGGGCTTCCTTTGCTTTTAAGAGAAGAAAAAGGAGTAAGGAGAACTTTCCTGATGTTCCAGTGGTTAAGACTCTGTGTCCCCAATGCAGGGGGCACTGGTTTGATCCCTGGTTGGGAAGCTAATCCCACATGCCACACAGTGTGGCCAAAAATAGATGAATGCGTTTAAAAATAAAGTTATATGTTTCAGGTCCTAAGTTCCAATTAAAAAAAAAAGAAGAAGCAGCAGGGCTGGAGGAGGATGTCCTGGACTGAAATTAAGTGCCTCTCTAGGACTTCAGCCCTAGAATATGAGCTGGATGGAAGCTTCTACAGCTGCATACTGGCCATGCTCACATTTGATGTCCAACCAAAAATTAGCACCCCAGACCCATACATTTCCACATCTGTCAAAGCTAAAAGGAGCGCCTGAGACAGATTGCCTTTCGTTTTCACTGGCGTGTCAAATGCCGCAGTGACAGCAAAGGAATCATCTTCAGTTTGTGTATAATGAGGTCTGAAATTTCCGTCTCCACACATTGATCATGAATCTTATTTCACTAGATAAACTGACAGCACAGTCTCAGGTACTTAAACAAAATTTTGAAAAAACAAACAAACAAAAAAACCCAACACAACCACCCATATCTATGTTTATTTTTTTCCTACCATCACGTCTATGATTCAGTTATTTTTTTGTCTAGATGCATTTGTTTCCAATTCTGTCTGGATTCCTGACCCAGCTAAATCATTCCCCAGTGTTAGACATGCACTCACTCCTCTATCTTGAAAGATGACTTGGTGCAAAGACAACTAGTTTAGGGGGACAGAAGAACTGACTGCTAGTCTTGAGTCTGTGAAGCCACATCAACTGAGGTTATCTTAAAAATATACTCCGCCAGAAAAAAAAAAGTATATATATATATATATATATACTCTGCCAACAAATATCAGTTGAGTACTTATCATGTGCCAGGATAGCTAAGTGAAAAAAAAAAAAAAACAACCAAAGACCCTTGTCCTCAGGGAGCTACATTCTGGAGAAGTCAGACAACGAAAACACACAAAGTAAGCAGGATAATTATGTCATATAATAGATGGTAAAAAGTGTTATGGAAAAAATTATAGATCAAGTTGGGGAGGTAGCAGGTTGCAAGTCAGAAGAAATCCCTGAGAAGGTGACTGGAAGGAGGTGAAGGAGCTACTCTGAGTGTATCTGGAGGAAAAATGCTCTGAAGTGTGTTTCCTCAGTCTTTTCCTCCACACTCCATTTCTCTTTTAAAAAATTAGTTTATTTTAATTGGAGACTAATTACTTTACAATATTGTCATGGTTTTTGCCATACACTGACATGAATCGGCCATAGTGTGCATGTGTTCCCCATCCTGAACCCCCTCCCGCCTCCCTCCCCATCCCATCCCTCAGGGTCATCCCAGTGCACCAGCCCTGAGCACCCTGTCTCATGCATCGAACCTGGACTGGCGATCTATTTCACATATGACAATATACATGTTTCAGTGCCATTCTCTCAAGTCATCCTACCCTCACCTTCCCCCACAGAGCCCAAAGGTCTGTTCTTTACATCTGTGTCTCTTTTGCTGTCTTGCATATGGGGTCATCATTACCATCTTTCTAAATTCCATACATATGTGCTAACATACTGTATTAGCCCACACTCCATTTCTGTTTGCTGGTCTTGGAGAAGGTTTGTGATGCACATGACCTCCAGGCCAGTCTTCTATACCATTCCATTTATTTATTTTAAGTTTTTTTTTTATGTTTTTAAGTTGGAGGATAATTACTTTACAATGTTGTGTCAGTTTCTGCTGTACAACAACAATGTGAAGCAGCTATATGTAAACTTATATTCCCTTCCTCTGGAGCCTCCCTCCCACCCCCATCCCCCATACATTTCTTTGAACAGCCAACAAATAATCACTGTTCCCTTTGAGAGAGCCTCATGGGCATTAGGTGTGAGAGCCTATTGCCTTGCATTTACTTCAGGGGCTTCTGTGTGGGATTTTCCTGCCGTCCACAGGTTAGATCTGTATTAGGCCTAACATCACATAGGTATTTCCTTCCTGCTGGGCACAGGGCTTTTAAAGCTGGCAATTCATTCCTGCCCTGCAAATAGGTTCATCAGTACCATTTTACTAGATTCAATGTATATGCATTAATATACAATATTTGTTTTTCTCTTTCTGACTTACTTCACTCTGTATAACAGGCTCTAGGTTCATCCACCTCACATAGAGAGCAGACTTGGGGACACAGCTGGGGAAGGAGATGATGGGATAAATTGTGAGAGCAGCATTGAAACGTATGTGTTCCCATATGTAAAAAAGATAGCTGGGGGAAGTTGCTGTATCACACAGGGAGCTCAGTCAGTGCTCTGTGACAGCCTAGAGTGGTGGGATGGGGTGGGGGGTGGCAAGGAGGGTCAGCAGGGAGGAGACATATATGTATGCTATACTTATGGCTGATACATGTTATTGTATGGCTGAAACTAACACAACATTGTAAAGCAATTATTCTCCACTTAAAATTTAAAAAGCTGGAAAATGTACTACAAAAAAGAAAGAACTGACTCTCGATAAGGTAACTACCATTTCTGACTACCTCTTATGTATCAGGTACTTTACATTCTTTATTTCCCAGAATCCTTCCAACATCCCTGCCTCCCTCTGAGGTTAGCATTTTCCCACTTTACAGGAAAGGAATCAGAGTTTGGGAACGTTCCTTATGGTTACATGGCTAGTAAGTTCTGTAACTAGAATTAGGTTCCCAAGGGCATGTTCCTTCCACTATACCACACTTTTTTTCTTCCGAGGTACTCTTTAATCTAGCTGGAAAACTTGATGTATGTATGAAACATCTAGGGAGTCATTTTAAGGCATATAGCATGGTGATTAGGGGCTTGGACTCTGAAGTCAGAAAATCTGAGATCGAATTCTGGTTCTGCCATATCATAACTGCGTGATTGTGGGCAAAGTGACTTAACTTTTCTGAGCGTCTATTTCCTTACTTGTAAAATATGTATGAGTACCCATCTCATAAAATTTTGGGTAGGATTCAGTAAAAATAATTCATATAAAGGCCATGGCCCAGTGTGTCTTGCATAACTGCTGCTCATACATGTTAATAATCAGTCTCATACATTGTCGGTAAATTTTAAAAAAGTATCTGTACCTTTATGTATTAAGATATCTCTGGAAGGGTCAGCAAGAGGTAATAGGAATTGTCCACAGAGTGCCTCTGAGATGGGGAGCTGGCAAAAGACTTAACTTCTCACTCTATTATTTGTACCCTTTGTTGTTGTGGTTGTGTTGCTAAGTCATGTCTGACTCTTGAGACTGCATGAACTATAGCCTGCCAGGCTACTCTGTCCATGGGATTTCCCAGGCAAGATACTGGAGTTGCCATTTCCTTCTCTAGGGAATCTTGCCAACCCAGAGATCGAACCCAAGTCTCCTGCATTAGCAGAGGGATTCTTTACCCTGAGCCACCTAGGAAGCCTTTGTACCCTCCATACATGTTTAATGTTGGGCCATATGATATTAGTTGTTCAAGAAAACAATTAGATAATTTCTTAAATGCTATTATTACCATTGTGAGGAATTTGGAAGAAAGAAGCCGTCAGTGGAGTAGAATGATTTGAAAGAAGTTTCTTTGAGGAGATCAATTGAGCTGGGCCTTGAAGCAC
>SJXQ01004226.1:0-39528 GCA_006408695.1 Aepyceros melampus | reverse complement strand
TTTTGGGGGGGGGGGGGGGGGGGGGGGGGGGGGGGGGGGGGGGGGGGGGGGGGGGGGGGGGGGCATTTTAAGTGAAAGTTTCTTGCAAGGTAGAGTGTATAGGCAGGGGTGAGTAGCCACTGGGTGCCATCCACTCAATGACAATTGTTTGGTGTTGTGATGATAACTAACCCTGGTGGTAGAGAGTGATTTTCTAAAGCAGAAAAGAGAAAGTATAAGTGAAAAATTGCCAAAACACCACCTCGAAGACAAAAATTGAGAAAGATTGCTGGCTGAGGCCAATTCCATGAGCCCTGCTGCCAGAATTATTCTGGTTCATCAATTCAAATTGAGCTGGAGGAACCTTTGACATCCTTCTCTCTCTGCCTGCAGGTCGGCTGGCTCCAGTCCTCAGGTCATCACTCATCAAGAGGGGATAATCCCAAGGACAGCAGGATCGGCTTCGTCACTTGGATTTAGGAGTGAGAAACCCATCAGGCAACTAAAGAGTAACAATGACCCACCATTAAACACACAGAGAGAAGAGCATGACAAGGAGTTTGTACAAGAAGCCAGGAGCATTTGCTGACAGCGCCTACGGAGCTGCTGACCACTGTGAGTTCTACCCATTGAACTGCAGTACAGAATTGTCCCCAACCCAAACATGCTTAGACGTGGGTACAGCATCCGTTCACACAGTGGTCTCTACATGGACTTAACAGAGTCAAAAGAACTCAGGGGTCAGATGGACCTGGGTTTGACTTGTTACTGTGCCACTTTTTTGTAGAATGTTTTGGTCAAATTTTTAAATGTCTCTGAGCCTCAGTTTTCTTGTCTGCAAAATGGAACTAATCCCTACACTGGGGCTTTAAGAAGATCAAATGCAACAGTGTCTGAAAGTGCAAGCAAGACACATCTCTTTACAGAAAAAGAGCACAATATAGAGCCAAAATGGAACCGCTACAATGAGAGCTGCTTGCAAAATTATCCTGTCATAGGCACTCAGCCTCAGTAGGTATGTTTGTTTCATTAGCTTGGATAGCAAGGAGGGAAGAGGGAGAGAGAACTGGGGAAGGGCAGGAAGCCGAAAGTGGCTCTTGTATGAGAAAATTCACTCTAACTAATTTTCAGACAACGTTGCTCTCCTTCCTCAAACACTGGGGCCACAAGGCATTATGCCAAAGAAGTCAGCAGCCTGGCAGATATTTAAAACTGATTCTGAGACTGAACGACAGGCCATTTGCTCCATATGTCACTGACACGTTAATCTAGGCAAGGATGCTAGGCACCTGGGGACATCCATGCTGAAATGCCATTTAGGCAGAGCACACCAACTCCAGTGGCAGAAGTTCATCAAGGCAAACACTGAGAGCAGCCAAGAAGATAGAAGTGGAAAGGAGGAGTGAAAGCACTGCTGAATCCTTGAAAGACTTTCTGAGTTGTGGACACTTCATTATGCTTCTAGGAGAGCGGCAGATTCAACAAAACATCAAAACTGGGTATTTACAGGCCAGACAAATGTGTGTCTGCTACTTTTGCACCTGTTATACTGTATGGCCACCAACCCCATGACCCTTCTATCTACTGGCAAATACTGGGTGATGCTCCAGTCTATCAGAATGACCCCCTTTATCCCTGCAGTTTCTTTGTAAAAAGCAAGTGGCTGCTGAGCGCCTTTAGTAGATGCTCTGGTGTCAGACTTTCCAGGGTCCAATTTGGTGGGAGCACTCTGCGCCTTTGGTCTCCCTCTCCCCTTTGCCCAGCCCTGTTTCTTGGTTAGTATGAGCAATAATGAGCTTCTCCACCCCAGCATGAGGACAGGCTCACAGCCAGCACATGAAAAAGCCGGAGCTCGTGTGGGGCAACTACTCTATTTCATCCACAGAGCACACATCTCCTTTTTTCCTTCCTCTGTGATGCAACTACCCTAATGATTTTATTTAAGTAGGAATAAGGCAGCACTATGGCTTTCTGGGGGGAAAAAAAAAAAACCTCACACAGCAGGAGAACTGCAACAAGCATCATAAAAAGAGCTCCCAATGAAATGCCCACCCACCGTTGTCACTGGACCACATATTTTTCCAGACACAAAATCATTCTAACTTAGAGATCTTAATAAACAAATAGAAGTCTTACCTTCATTATTTTCTTCTGGGCAAATGAAACTTAAAAAAATCAGCTCTTCCTCTTAACATTAGTTATGTTTCACAGTCAGAAGACAACCAAAGATCATAAAAATAAGATTAGGCCACCAAAGAATGTGGGTGCTCCCTAGCATTTTCTATGGTGAGTAGTTCAGAGTTGTCCATGTTGAATGTGTACTCTGGAATCAAGCCTTGATTTAAATCCAGAGCCCTGCCCTTACTCACTAATGACCATTGGCAACTTACTCAGCACCACCCCCAAGTCTCTATTTCTCCATCTGTAAACTTGCACGAGTAACCCCATCTTCCAAGGTGGTTATGAGAATTAGAGAAGATATATATGTAGTGAGGAGCATACTCTCTGGTATGTGGTCAGGATATCTATGATGGGCCTGATCTTTGGAACTATATGTAACTTTTTTTTAATGGAGAGAGATTAAATCTATGAATTCTTAGCAAAGACTAAATGGATGTTTTAATCACAAAATCATAGACATTGTCTGAACCTTCACTACTACACCCATTGGGCTGTGTTGTGCCACAAAAAATATTTGTCAGAAGTAGGAGAGTTGGATAGCTTAAAATCAGCCCTGGAGAACAGTAACATCACTCTGAGTCTAAGGCCCAGTGTTCAACAACCCACGCCTGTGTTCGGTACACCCAGAAAACCCATCTAAAATGAGATCCAAACACTCTCTTGCTTAAGTCTGATAACTGATCTCCCTGCATCCATCCTTGCCCCCTACAGCCAATTCACAGAGCACCAGAGAGCTCTCCATAATGTAAGATACATCACGTCATCTCAGAATTGCTAACGATCCCTTCTCTGCCACAAAACAGAATCCAGAGTCCTCACTCCAAAGGCTTTCATGGTCTGGGTTCCAATTTTCTTTCCAATCACATCTCTTACCACACTCCTTGCTCACCTCCCTTCTATCACACAAACCTCCTCAAACACATCAAGTGTGCTTTTCCTCTCTGGAATTTCTTCCCTATGTACCCCTGTGGTTTCCTCCTTTACCTCATTCATGCTTCTGTTCAAATGTGACATAATGAGAAACAGCTTCCCCAACCAGTCTTTTCAGTCACCCAACCCTGCTCTTCTCTGTCCCCTGACTTGGCTTTATTTTTCTTCCCAAAGCCTTCAAGACTTCATACAGGAGGTTAATGTAACTGGCTCTAGTTCTCACCCCTGCAGCTGTTCTCAAGGCCCCAACAGATACCTACTATCTTCCTCTTCCAGCACTCAGTCTAGATGTCCCTCACTCTTTGCCAACACCTCAGCTGGTCTACATTGCTTGCTAGGTGGGGTGGCTTATATCTGCATCCCCAAGGGGTCTGAGTTTCTTTTGTCCTTTTGGACTGAGGTTTCTACAGTTCCCATTTACAGTTATCAGGCATGGCGTTCTCGCCAAGACACGACACACTGAATGCCTGAGTCCCAGACATACTCCCTCTGCCCTGCTGCCTTCATTGTGTATCAGAAGCTCTAGTTTCTCAGCGTCTTCAGGGTCAATTACTCTTAATAAAAATTGCACAGGTAAGTCACTAAGAATGATGGTGTAAGGGGCCAATCCTATTTGCACCCACTGATTCCTGGACCCACATATGCTAGCTATTAGAGAATCAGCTCTGTTGGTTCTGTGCATATACTGCATGCTGGAGGATGCAGTTAACCTTATAGGGTATTATGCCCAGACTGCTATAGGCAAGTCCAGTGTTCTATGAAGTACACTGTAAGAATACTCAGTCTCATCATCATATGCCCATTGTGTGACAATTACCTGAGGTACTCATTACACTCAGGTAATGTTGTATGGGATCCCATATCAGTAAAAAAAAAAAGCATTCTATAATTTCACAGATACTGGTGTTGGCGACAGCACTGAAGTCAAAGAAAGCAAAGCCACATCCAAAGTAGGTGCTGATTTCGGTAATGGAATTAGGTCTGCTGTGATCAAGGTGCCCCCTAGGAATTGGCTAGTCTCCTTAAGAATGGCCTTCCCAGTGCTGCTAGTGGTAAAAACCCACCTTGACAATGCAGGAAATGTAAGAGACATAGGTTCGGTCCCTGGGTTGGGAAGATCCCTTGGAGAAGGAAATGGCAACCCACTCCAGTATTCTTGCCTGGGAAATCCCATATACAGAAGAGCCTGGTGGGCTACAGTTGCAAAGAATTGGGCATGACTGAAGTGAAAAAAGAAAGTCAGAAATAGATTTAAGGGACTAGATCTGATAGATAGAGTGTCTGATGAACTATGGACGGAGGTTCATGACAACGTACAGGAGACAGGGATCAAGACCATCCCCATGGAAAAGAAATGCAAAAAAGCAAAATGGTTGTCTGAGAAGGCCTTACAAAGAGCTTTGAAAAGAAGAAAAGTGAAAAGCAAAGGAGAAAAGGAAAGATATAAGCATCTGAATGCAGAGTTCCAAAGAATAGCAAGAAAAGATAAGAAAGACTTCCTCAGAGATCAATGCAAAGAAATAGAGGAAAACAACAGAATGGGAAAGACTAGAGATCTCTTCAAGAAAATTAGAAATACCAAGGGAATTTTCATGCAAAGATGGGCTCGATAAAGGACAGAAATGGTATGGACCTAACAGAAGCAGAAATATTAAGAAGAGGTGGCAAGAATACACAGAAGAAGTATACAAAAAAGATCTTCACGACCCAGATAATCACGATTGTGTGATGGCTCATCTAGAGCCAGACATCCTGGAATGTGAAGTCAAGTGGGCCTTAGAAAGCATCACGACGAACAAAGCTAGTGGAGGTGATGGAATTCCAGTTGAGCTATTTCAAATCCTGAAAGATGATGCTGTGAAAGTGCTGCACTCAATATGCCAGAACATTTGGAAAACTCAGCAGTTGCCACTGGAAAAGGTCAGTTTTCATTCCAATCCCAAAGAAAGGCGATGCCAAAGAATGCTCAAACTACCACACAATTGCACTCATCTCACATGCTAGTAAAGTAATGCTCAAAATTCTCCAAGCCAGGCTTCAGCAATATGTGAACGTGAACTTCCAATGTTTAAGCTGGTTTTAGAAAAGGCAGAGGACCAGAGATCAAATTGCCAACATCTGCTGGATGATGGAAAAAGCAAGACAGTTCCAGAAAAACATCTATTTCTGCTTTATTGACTATGCCAAAGCTTTTGACTGTGTGGATCACAATAAACTGGAAAATTCTGAAAGAGATGGGCATACCAGACCACCTGGCCTACCTCTTGAGAAACCTATATGCAGGTCAGGAAGCAACAGTTAGAACTGGACATGGAACAACAGACTGGTTCCAAATAGGAAAAGGAGTGCGTCAAGGCTGTATATTGTCACCCTGCTTATTTAATTTCTATGCAGAGTACATCATGAGAAACGCTAGGCTGGAAGAAGCACAAGCTGGAATCAAGATTGCTGGGAGAAATATCAATAACCTCAGATATGCAGATGACACCACTCTTATGGCAGAAAGTGAAGAAGAACTAAAAAGCCTCTTGACAAAAGTGAAAGAGGAGAGTGAAACAGTTGGCTTAAAGCTCCACATTCAGAAAACTGAGATCATGGCATCCGGTCCCATCACTTTATGGGAAATAGATGGGGAAACAGTGGAAACAGTGTCAGACTTTATTGTTCTGGGCCCCAAAATCACTGCAGATGGTGACTGAAGCCATGAAATTAAAAGACGCTTACTCCTTGGAAGGAAAGTTATGACCAACCTAGGCAGCACATTAAAAAGCAGAGACATTACTTTGCCAACAAAGGTCCGTCTAGTCAAGGCTATGGTTTTTCCAGTAGTCATGTATGGATGTGAGAGTTGGACTGTGAACAAAGCTGAGCACTGAAGAATTCATGCTTTAGAACTGTAGTGTTGGAGAAGACTCTTGAGAGTCTCATGGACTGCAAGGAGATCCAACCAGTCCATTCTAAAGGAGATCAGTCTTGGGTGTTCATTGGAAGGACTGATGCTAAAGCTGAAACTCCAGTACTTTGGCCACCTCATGCGAAGAGCTGACTCATTGGAAAAGACTCTGATGCTGGCGGGGGTTGGGGGAGGAGGAGAAGGGGGCAACAGAGGATGAGATGGCTGGATGGTATCACCGACTCAATGGACATGAGTTTGAGTGAACTCTGGGAGTTGGTGATGGACACAGGGGCCTGGCGTGCTGCAGTTCATGGGGTTGCAGAGTCAGACACGACTGAGCGACTGAACTGAACTGAACTGAATGACTTAGCACGCACTCACCCTCGTTAAGAATAATGCCTGATTTGGCAAGCCTTCACTGCTAGCAGGATGGATATTCAGCCATGGCAGGCACTATATGAGCATTAGTGATAGGGAGTTGATGCTTTTGTGTCCAAAGCTAGTCTCTACCCCATCATGGTCATGCCCATTTGTAACCCACTGCTCAAGTACTGGAGTGGCCATGGAGAGAGGCTCATGACATCCAGAAAAAGGTCATCCTCTCTACTTGGATGTTGGCCTATTGATTCACTGAGGAGGACTCATGGCATTAACATGAGAATCAATATTCCTTGCTCATAATGCCTTTCCTCATAGGTCCATCCACATGCCTCTTCCTCAGGCTTCTTTATATATGTCCTATAAACATGGACATTATCTGGCTGGTCATCACTGGAGGTCATTTAAGAATGTGTCTCAGCATTGTCTATGCAAGGGGCAGGAGAGCAGCTCTACCCCACAGTTCCCATCCTCATTAGTCAAGAGTTGTCCCAAAGGGTGTTAATCCTTCTAAATGTCTATGTTTGCATTTGTGTATCCTAAGCAGATTCCTGCAGATATCCCGTTAGGTTATCAGAAAAGCTCAAGCACGAGAGTATAATAGATTCACGGTCCAGCTGAGACAAGATCCCTGTCTGTTTATTCCTGAGCATAGCTGGTTGGGGTAGCAAAACTTGGAATAAAATGTGGGCTGAGAGGATATGAGATGAAGCCTAAGAGGTGTCTGATATACCCTCAAAGCCTGGAGGGGAGGCAGACATGATTGTAAGGGCATATTAAATTATGTATTTCAGATAATTAGATAGTAGGATATTAAGAAATATGTGCTAATTTGTGGTTCTGCCAACAAAGGCAAAAGTTGTTAGCCGAGGAAGATATCAATGTGAACTCAGTTTGGCAGAAAAGAGTTGGAGCCTTGAGGCATGGCTGGTGGGGAGGCTGAGGGTTCCAGGTTAAGAGTCCCCCACGTTAAGGGAGACAAATTGAGAATTCACTGGAGAGGAACAGGAGTCGAGGACAGGCAAGACATACCCAGACAGCTGACAGGACAAGGATTCTCTTGATTCAGAGAGATTTTCCATCCTGCTGCCTCCTGTAAGATAGTCTGCCATCTGATGTGATGGTGGTGTTATTTAGTCACGAAGTCACGTCTGACTCTTTTGTGACCCCATGGACTGTAGCCCACCAGGCTCTTCTGTCCATGGGATTTCCCAGGCAAGAACAGAGTGAGCTGCCATTTCCTTCTCTAGCAGTGTAGCGTATGGTTAAACAAACAGGCTTTGGGGTGAGACAGATCTGCTTTAAATCCTAGCTCTACTGCTTGGCAAGTTTCTCAGCCTCCTCAATCTTCAGTTTCCTCATCTGTCTACTAGAGGTAACAAGGGTACCTACTTCATAGATTTATAATGAGGATTAAATTAATTTGTGTAAGACACTTGAAACAGTGTCTGGCTCATTATAAGCCCTAATGAGTAACAGTTATCATTATTACTATCAAGCAAAGTAAACAGTGGCTTTAACAGCCAAAGGAAACCTAACTAGAACAAATGAGAATAGGAAGCATTGAGCAGTCAAGAGAAAATAGATAAGCCCTGCTAAGTCACTTCAGTCATGTCCAACTCCGTGCGACCCCACAGAAGGCAGCCCACCAGGCTTCTCCATCCCTGGGATTCTCCAGGCAAGAATACTGGAGTGAGCTGCTATTTCCTTCTCCAGATAAACCCTATTTCTATGCAAAAAGTTCAGTCATGTCTTCTGCAAAAAGTTCTCTCAGATGCTGGAGATACTCACTCAGCAGAAATCCCTTTTAGCCTTAGAGGAAAGAAAACTAATGAAACTCTAGTGGCCATGATGGATTATCAGAGAAAACAATGGCAAGAAAACCTGTTGGTAGGCTCATCCACTTTTGGAATCTACAGCGCATATGGGTAGCCTGGGTCTTTCTCATTTCTCCAGCGTATAGCTGGATTAGACAGGCAAATGCAATCTGCCTCCACATCAGAGGAAGAATATTTCCATGCAGAAAGGGCTACAGCTGTCATTGACAACCCCCACACATCCTGGGAATAGAACAATTTGATGTAGTAAAGTTGTGGGGGAGGGAAGTCTTCTCTTCCTACCTGAGCTGCCTACCCAGCTTCTTTTCTACAGTTCATGCTTGGTATCAGCAGAACAATGTGTTGAAGATTCCAGGCACTGAATAGGGTTGAAAGACTATCAAAGCACTTAGACTTTGGTTTGACAAGTTATCCAAAATATCATGACGAGTTTCCTCTTTGGTCTCTGCCTTCAAGGTGCACTCTCTCCAATGCTAAAGTTCTTTATGAATCTGCCTTGGCAATTAGCATCGGGACATAAATGACCTTTGGCAATCATTAGCTCCTTAATCATCATCTGCCTTCCCTTTATTCTTCAGCAGATCCTGACCCACTTCATTTTTGTGTTATAAAAACCTTCCATTATTTTCTAAGTTCACAAAGGCCCTTCTTTAATATTTCTCTCTTATTATGAAAGAAATACTTGCTTATTAGGAAAAAAAAAAAAAAGATTAGAATGATCCAAAGTGAAAAGTAAAACTTTCTCCTCTCCACTCTACCAAGAACCACCCTCATCCCACTCCTTGGAAGTTCACCATTGACAAGGGCAAATTATGTATACTTCTAGACATTCCCTGGAGAAGGCAATGGCACCCTACTCCAGTACTTTTGCCTGGAAAATCCCATGTGGAGGAGTCTGGTAGGGCTACAGTCTATGGGGTCTCAAAGAGTCGGACAGGACTGAGTCCCTTCACTTTCACTTTTCACTTTCGTGCATTGGAGAAGGCAATGGCAACCCACTCAAGTACGCTTGCCTGGAGAATCCCAGGGACAGAGGAGCTGATGGGCTGCCGTCTATGCGGTTGCACAGAGTCGGGCACGACTGAAGCAACTTAGCAGCAGCAGCTAGACATTCCCCTGTTTGCAAAGAGGATTGTGCCCCCACCACACATAGAAATATGTGTTTCTGTGCAACTTACTAAACAATACTTCGTTGGTGGTCCAGTGGTTAAGACTCCATGATTCCAATGGAGGGGGCATGGGCTCAGTCCTTGGTCAAGGAACTAAGATCCCACATGTTATGCAGCCAAAATAAAGTTATTATAAAAAAACATACTGAGAATATCTTTTCATGTCCACATAGATTAACTTCATTCTTTCTAATGAGTGAAGTGTATTTGATTGTGTGCTTTACCATAAATGATTTAACCAATCTGCTATTAATTAAGCTGTTTTCAGTTTTTCTCTATTATAAACCATGATGATATGAACACCATCTTATGTGTGTATATATATATATATATATATAGTTGTGTGCTTATGAAAATGCATCTTTAGGATAAATTCCCAGAAAGATAATTTTGCTGATTCTCAGCACTCGGTCAAATATTGCCAAGTTTACCTTTTAATAGTTGAAACCAATTTACAGTCATCTTAGCAATATATGAGAGTGTCTAGTGTCCTACTCCCAAAGAGCCCTGAGTCTCCTGAGGAAGTAGCCTGGGCTTTGAAATCAAACAGACCTCTCTCTCAATTTGGTTCTGCCATTCGTGAGCTGGAAGACTCCTTTTAAGTTACTAGGACCGTTGGGACCTTGTTTTATCACCTATAAAATGGGGGTGGGGGTGGGAAATGCCTTCTGGGTGTGTTTGCTGTGATAATTTAGTGAAATAATTCAGGTGAAGAACCTAGTACAGTGCCAGCCAGGGAGCAACTACTCAGCATGAGCTGCTGCCCGGACCTGCAGTTCCCAACAGGCCACGCTTGTTCACACCGGCTTCCCATTTCTGTGTGTCCTCTTCCTGGAGGGTCCCTTTCTGATTCTCGTGGGGAAAACTCCCACAGTGGACTGACAAGACACAACTGTGGTTTGAGAATCACTTTCTTATTTCATCTAGATTTTTCATGCATATTGTCAGAGAGGTGAGGAGACTTCTCTGAGGCTTCATTTCCAGGAAGTTGAGTATCTTTAATTACTTGGCTCCAGAACTGATAAGTTAGCTACCAGATTGCTTTTGAATCATTTTCGTGCAAATCCATCCACCCTAAAAGATTATAGAGAATTGAGTAATGAAGCGACTCTAATAGGTTAGAGGGCGACTAAAGTTCCTACTTCAAAAAAAAATTACTGAAGAATTCCTCATGGAAAACTGTATGACCCCCACCTCCTCCAATACGTATGATCTCATACAAAAAATACCAAGAAATAACTAGCAGCTTCTATTCATTCTTAACCTATTTAAGCTCAAGTATAAAAATTCAGTTAGTGGGTGATGCTCATAGCAATGCTATAATATGTATATTCCCTCTATCAATTCGCAGCTTCTGATTTCTAAGAGCTCTTGGCCTGAACAATTGAAAACTGGGGGATTCTAGCTTAGCTGATTCACTACTAGGCAGTTCAGCTGCATGTTGACAATTTGATTTTGTTATTAAGGTCTGAAAGAGCCATCAGAGAAGACCAACCCAACTAAGTCCTTTAACATAGAGACAAAAAGGTTGTGCCCAGTGAAAAGGCAAGGAAAGCAGACCCATTCAGACTCTCCCTTCTTCATGATATGTCCATTCTTCATGGATCTTCCCCAGTTTCTCTATAGCATAAAACTCGGCTTCATGCTGTAGAGAATGAGAGGTATTACTCTCTGCAGCAAGGCTACCTTAGACTTGCACAGTTAAAAAGGTCTGTGTGAGCTTTGACTGCAAGGAAATTTTAGTTTTAGCATGAAAAGCCAATATCAGATTATTTGAATTTGTTTTCCACTTCAGTTTGCGCATCTGCTCCAGGAAATCTGATTTAAATACATTTTCTCCAGAAACCTTCCACAGGCACCAAGTTACCTAGCAACTCCAAGTTTACTTTAGTGAGTTGTTTCCAACATAAATAGGTTCACAACTTGGGGAGGATGTGTTTTTAGCCTTCAAAGTTTACAAAGCAAGAATTAAATATTGAAACTGCCATTCTCACTCTGCATGAATGTAGACTCTATTTAAATTACATAGAGTCTTGGGGGCTGTATTTCTAAAGAGAATTTTTTTAATTAACCTACATGACCATAAACATGAATGAAATAGTTCTGTTTAATTTGCAGTAACCAATCCAAGTGCAGGGCTGCACAGCTCTAATTCAGGCTCTTTTACAAAATCTAAATTTGTGCTCTGCATTCTGTGCCTGCTTTGGCGTGTCAAAGAGATTTACTTTTTCTGGACTTTGGCAAATATATCCCTTGGCTCCATTATGAGGATATGGGCTCGGACCTCTTGGTCAAGATGTTGGATTGAGCACGTGCAGAAATATCGCTCTTCTCCAAACATATAATATAGTGTGTGTGTGTGTGTGTGCGCGTGTGTGCGCACACATGTATTCCAACTCACTCTACAATGTCATTTTTTCTCTGGAAGAATTTCCTAGCATAGTACCTACTACAGAAACACCAGTGGTTCTAAACTGGGGCAATTTTGACCCCAGGAGACGTTTGGTGACATTGAGAGACATTTTTGTTTATCACAATAGGGGGTAGGTGTTACTGACACCTAGAAGGTAGAGGCCAAGTATACTGCTAAACAATGAAAGTTGTTTAGGATTATGGGACTCCAAAATGTCAACAGTGCCAAGGTTGAAAATCCCTGAGGTACACAGTGTAGTTTTAATAATATATACAATATTTTTAATAAACCTTTTCCGAATAATAGGGTATCACTTACATAACCATTTGCAATCATTTGCCACACATGAGCTAGCTTCTCATCTGTCTACAGAATGAAGTTCAGACTCTGGCGAGATGTTCGAGGCCCCTCCAAATTTGTTCCTGCTCTTACCAGCTATATCTTTCTTCATCTACTGCTCTGTGCATTACTCTACACTACATTAACTTCCCACAGTACCCTGAAATGCCACACCCTGTCATATTTTGTATGGACTCTTCTCTCCCTAGAATACCTTCTCTCCTTATCCATCAGCAAATTTCAGCTTATTCTGAAAGACCCCGCTCAAATAAAGCCCTCTCTGACACCCTCTCTGCTTCTGTCTCTTGTCTCTCAAAAAGGCGGTTGCTATTTTTTAATGTCACTTGTTTATTTATTTACCTCTCCTGCTGCACTACGTTTTAAAGTATTTTGTATTAATTTGAGTTGACAGCAATTAGCACTGAGTCTGGCACAAGGTAGTTGCTCAAAAATTACCCATGAAGTGTGTACATGTAGATCTCCAGTCTTTCCCACTCTATTGTTTCCCTCAATCTCTTTGGATTGTTCACTTAAGAAGGCTCTATTCTCTCTCCTTGCTATTCTCTGGACTCTGCATTCAGTTGGGTATATCTTTCCCTTTCTCCTTTGCCTTCGCTCCTCTTCTTTTCTCAGCTATTTGTAAGATGTAGATACTTGTATGTATATATACACAAGCATGAACACACCCACACATGTGCCCCCCTCCCTATCACATGCGCACATTGACAAAGAAAAACACTGGCTGAAAAGAGGTTTCATCGCCCTTTCTATGCAAAATTATTCTCCCAGATATTTGCAAGATGTTTGTATGATAGAAATGGAAACTAAGATTCAAAGGACCAAAATGAAAAAACACCCATGTAGACGTAAGCATTCAAACGCCAGATCAAAAGATTGCCAGTGCAACATGGCACATCTCCAGTGCAAGGAAACCTAGTACAGCATTTCAGAATTGTACATAGGATGCATTCCATCAGAAGCACAGCAAAAATCGTCCATTTTCCCCCCCGAGAGTGACCAGGGCTGACAAAGCATCCCTGACTCCACTTACCAACTGAGAGTTTAGAAGGCTGAGGCACACGTGGGTGTGTTCTGTGCACACATTTCTAAGAGTAATATTTGATGATAAATCTGTTGAAATCTGAATTCTCTGTCCACTGATCATCTGTCTTTACAACTCATTGCGTGTTTATCAAATCACTGGGTAACAAGTTGCCTGTAAATATTGATAGACAAACAGGGGAATTGTGGGGTAAGACTCCCTTGGTCTGATTTCTTCCATCCATAAAATGTGGATAGTAATTCATACTCCTTGGCACCTCAAGAAGTCACAGGAAAAATGGATCATGTGCAGAATCCAATTCTGCTCGAGCCCAGAGTTAATCTAGAACATACATATATGCATGTATCTCACATAATAGAGATCTTTCAGTCAGAAATATGTTACTCTGAGTGAGTCTTATTAATGTTTAAGTCATGATGGTTCCAGTTCATATAGCATCTCGGTCATCCTCATTCCTAGCTGTTAATAGTTTGCCCTACACCATCGTTGGTCATGCCTCCTATATTTTTGAGGACCTACGAAGTCAAAGAATAAAAATGCATATTTTACATATATAAATATTTAAGAGCTAAAAGTGAGAGAGGGCCAGTGGGGAGCAGGAAAAGGAAGTGCCTCTCCGGCAGCTCCTGGCCAGCCCTTCTGGCTGTGTGGTTAGCGGTGAAGACCATGAACTTTGTGTCAGGCCAGCCTGACTTTTCAGAGCCTTGGTTTCCTCCCTTGTAAAATGGGGATGATGATACATCACAGGTTGCTGGGTTTGTTTCTTAGCTTAGTGCCAGAGAGCAAACTCCTGCTCAGCCTCATGGGGGCTGCTCTGCCCAGGCTCTTAATTAATACAGTATCTGCTACCCAATAAATGCTCAATAAATAAAGAAAATGTAGAAATAGTGACAGCAAAGATAATAAGTAGCATTACTATTTATAGCACTAGTAACAGCTAGTGAAAGTGTTAGTCACTCAGTCGTGTCCAACTCTGCAACCCCATGAACTGTAGCGTGCCAGGCTCCTCTGTCTATGGAATTCTCCAGGCAAGACTACTGGAGTGGGCTGCCATCCCCTTCTTCAGGGGATCCTCCCAACCCAGGGATTGAACCCAGGTTTCCTGCATTGCAGGCAGATTCTTTGCCATCTGAGCCATCAGGGGAACCCGAGAAGTAGCAGCTAGGCAGGATTTAAAACATACATCCTGACTTCTGGTCCGGTGCTCTTTCCAAAATCTAATGTGAGTTTTATTTTGCTTTCTGGGGATAAGTTGTGTGGCTCAAAAGTTACAATGTCCCTCCCTTTTAGGAGTGAGATCAGACTAACATTCTGATATTTTAGAAAGAAGATTTAACCTCCATGACTTCTGTACTCTTTTCTCTGAGGAAAATACTGTGAGGGTGATATGAAATAATAGGGAGACTCAGAAATCCCAGTTTATCCAGAACAGGACTAGGTTATGCTAATTTGGGGAGTTAATAGTTAATAAGCCCCCTTTTCACTCTTCAAATTGTCATAGTTTGGATGACGAGCCAAATGTCCCTCTGAACCTAACACTCAACACTCTGAATTGTAGTCATACTTAGATCAAACTGCAGACCCCGGACAAACTGTATTCAATTAGTATTTTTTAAAAAGTGACTGTCACTTTTCAGAGATGGTGTGTTACTCTCCTGATCATAGATAAATTGCCCATCTAAATTGTCCAAGTGGAACCATTTGCAAAGAATTTTCCTGTTTCCTGGAGTATTCCAAATGTGAAATTGACACCATTCTTTCCTGCAGGAACATTTCTTATTGATAGCATTTATCCTCTAGCCCCCCTTAGAGGCTACTGAAGATCAAGCCAGGCAGGGGTGGGGGTGAGGCAATCGAGGAACCCAGGTGACTCTTTGCTTTCAGAAGATTTACACCGAGCTCTTCCCCCCCCTCCCCCGCCCTTTCCTCCTGGGTGCAGACAGAAAGGTAAACACAGATCCACAGCCGGCCTGCAGTTGGAGTGGGTTGGGGGAGGCCTACTTTGGCATCAGCTGGTCCACACTCCCCAGATCAAATGTCAGCTGTCAGGACCAACTGGTGCCTCCTGGAGGTCTTTAAAATATGTTTTTCCAGCTGTGAAAGGCTGCGGCATTGTTCTGCTGTTTGGCCACCTTCTCTCCGGCTGGCCCGCTGGCAGCAGCCACGCAGGGCAGCCAGAACGCGTCAATCAAAGGGTCAACAATCCAGCAGCCGCCCAGCCACCGGCCCTCCTCTCTCAGCTGTCTGATGTCAGCTCATCAAAGACCCTGCATATGGCCCTGCGCTTGCTCACCATTCACCTCACAGACCTCTAGAATTTTCACAAGTCAGAGGAGGCGCCAGGAGAAAATTTGCGGCCCCTGAGGGTGCCCTGGGGGTGGTTAATAGCCAGGGAGGGCGACAAGAAAGGGGGAAGTTTAGTGTGCTGTGGTTCCCAATTGTTTGGCTAACAGCCGGAGGTTGACCTTGAGCTTGCGTCTGCCACATGGCGAAGGCACCAGCCGGGCAGCATGTTGGGAGGGATCAGAAAGAAAGGAACTCGAAAATGCAAATGGTTTTTAATGAATTCTTCTCCCCTCCTGCCCGCACCCTGTAGTTTCCTGTGCGAGAAGAAACTCTGCTCAGCTTATCGGGGAAAGTCACTGCTTGCTCAGAGTCTGAAAGTGTAATCGTGGAGGCCTGTCCTGCTGCGGCCTCGGCCCACTGTCTGAGCCTTCCGACCTTGACCGTCCTGGATCTCCATCCCCGCCCCCGACCCGGGGCAGTGGCCAAAGGAGGCTCAGCTCAAAGAGCCTGTTTTTAAATAAGAATGGTTATCTGGTACCTAAAAGGTGAAGGCCAGCCGTGGACTTACCGGACCTGGCCATGGGCTTGTGTAGAAGGGACTGGATGGTGGTGCATGCCCTGGGGCTGGGTCACAGAGGAGCTCTCCCCGCGCAAGTAGAACAGTGTGCTGAGGCGGCTGGAAGGAAGGGCCGCTTACAGGATGCCTGCTGCTGTGCCGCCCATTACTGCCTCAGCACGAGTGCCTCCTTCCTTCCTTCCTTTGGGCGAGAATCAGGGGGCTTTTCTTCCACCTCTTCAATGCTGTTCCTGGATAACTCAGTTCGACCTCTATCGCAGTCAGGTAGCTGACCTTGTAAGATTCCTCCTTGGCCGAAAACCCTGAGCCTCCAGCATCTTTGAGTGGCATAATTGACGTTTAAGAAATAAACTAGCTCCCCGCTTCTTCCCATCTCTAACTCTGATCCTGGTGCGCGGCTGAATTCCCTGTGCTCCTAAGGGGCTTGCCTGCAGGTAGGGACGCTCTAGGGGGCTTCCCTTGTGGCTCAGACGGCAAAGAATCTGCCTGCAATGCAGGAGACCTCAGTTCGATCAGGAAGATCCCTTGGAGAAGAAAATGCTAACCCACTCCAGTATTCTTGCCTAGAGAATTCCATGGACAGAAGAACCTGGTGGGCTACAATCCATGGGGTCGCACAGAGTGGGACACGACTGAGCAACTATGCTTTCACTTTCAGGGAGGCTCTATTTATGCAATAAAATTTGTAAGACCAGATCGGTCTACGAAATTAAACTCGACTGTCATAATTGTGATCTCAGTATCTCCTGAAGTTATCAAAAATATTTTGTAAACTGTAAAGTGAATGCAAATGTAAGTGGTTGTTGCGACGTTTATTTTATCATATAAAATGCATTTCTTAAAAAAATGCAAAAGTGATCTCTCTTGTAGAACTGGTTCTAGGGTAAAAGTCACATGAGCACAAAAAGCAGTAGCTATGCTACACTGCGGTTGTTCAGAATCTGCTTCCAAGGGTCACACTTGTGCGGCATTGTTTGCCCTGAAATCCACTGTAAAGATAAACTAGAGGTACGGACCATCTTAAAAATGGGCTTTGGAAACAAAACCAGTTTGGAGTAAATTATAAGGGAATGTGATACTAACATTTTACATTTTAAGATATACAAACTGAATTAATTAATGGGAAGCTATTATTAGATGCAGGGTATTTCTCCATATATTAACTACCTTGTCCTCGTAAATAGGCCCAGTTGAGGATGGCTTATTTATAGGCTGTTGCAGCTTGCATAGAGAAAGAAATTAAACTGAAGGCTCTTTGAATATAGCATAGTGCCCAAAAGCTCATTTACCTTTACTTTTTAAATCTACCTCTTTTTCAAATGCTTAAATTATTTTTGCCGAACAGTAAGCTTAGGCAATGAGCCTGGATTATACAGTTGTTCTCAGAATGAGCTTTGAAAGCATCACATGGTAATTTTTTTCAAAAAGGAAAAACTTGGTTATGGAGCCATAGACCATTGTCCTGAAGGAGAAGAAATCAGTCAGTGTTTCTGTAAAGGTGGTTAACCCGCAGGCAGAAACAACTGCTCTGGAAATCTTGCAAATTTACATTTGCGTTTGTTGATTCCGTATTAAACTGAATAACCAGGCGCATGGAAGGTAAAGCCCTCTTTTAATTAACCCTCTTGGTGTGGGCCCATGTGATTAAATATGACGGAGCTGCTCCTGGGGTTTCTGCTACTGAAAATACTAACAATAATCATTTGTTTTGTTTTTATATTTAAACACATTATTGCATAGCTTGGTGCAGAGATAATTACCAATTTTATCTCCTGTGTTTTTCTAATGTTCATTAATAACAATAAAGGGTTGTAGGTTAAAAACTCATTTAATTGCCTTTATGTTAATGACATTATGAATAGCCTTAGCTACAAGATTCTAATTCTGTCCAGTATCCTCTTTCTCAGTGGAGCCCCAGGAGAGCTGCTCATTTTATCAGCATTACTGATTCAGAGTTTTTCCTTGCAGGTGGGTTTTTGTACATAATCAGAATTAATGCACAACACATTTTGCAAGGAATGGAGTAGAAGCACTCGGAATAAGTAATTAACTAGAGTGCCCAAGGAAATATGCCTGAGCATTTTTTTAGCATATTCATAAAACATTAAGGACAGTCATAAACACAGTAGAAGCAATTTCCTGGTAATGTGCTTTTAGACTATTTTCTGGTTCTTTTTTTAAAAAAATCTATTTTATTTCTTCCATAGGGGAAATTTAAAATCCCAGAGATGCAGATAAAATGCCCAATGTGTGGCGCTTTGGGATTCCATGTGCTTCTGTGCTAATGTAATTGAGCCGGCAGAGTCCGAGGAACACTCCCCTTCTCTTCCCAGCTCATATCTCCATCACACACCTTACCAGGCAGGAAAGGGAGTGAATGCAGTTTGCAAATCACAGGAGATATGGTTACCTGCCTATTCCCAACCTCTAGCATTAATCTCTGGGCAAGGGAGAGGATGCCCAGTGGGGAGCTGGGGGCAAGAAGTAAAGTAGTGTGGTGGCCATGTGGTGTGCCACCCAGACTCCTCCGCTTAAACGGACACGCTCATCCCTCCAGCTCTTGAGGGCTGACAGCTCTCAGCTCAGTCACAGTCCTCAGGCCATCAAGGTCACAGCCCTACCCCACCCCCCAGGCATCTAATGACAGGTCAGTAGAAGAGTTTAAAATTCTGATTCCCCCTTGCCTCAAGGTGGGATAATTCAAAAGGCCATCCTGATATCAGAGGGCTCTAAGGGGTTAGCTGAGGCCTTTGTCCTGCATCTTCCCATCTCTCCAGAGAGCGCTCCCCGATAAACCTCCTTTGCACAGATCTCATAGTCTATTTCTTGGGGACCCACAATGATGAGCCAGTATCAACTGGCCCATCTCCATGCTGTTTTGTGGGTACTGAAGCAGCAGTTTTGCCCCAGCCCTTTGACCTTGCTGTGCTCTTAGGGTGCTCTGGGCACAGAGCTTGACTCCCTGAATGGGGCCAGAAACAGGTGCAGAGACATCGTCCTCCCATTGAGCAAGGATCATATGAGCTAAGGTATAATAAAATGGGGCTTCCCTGGTGGCTCAGAGGGTAAAGTGTCTGCCTGCAGTGCAGGAGACCTGAGTTTGATCCCTGGGTCGGGAAGATCCCTAGAGAAGGAAATGGCAACCCACTCCAGTACCCTTGCCTGGAAAAATCCCATGGACAGAGGAGCCTGGTAGGCTATAGTCCACGGGGTTGCAAAGAGCTAGACACAACTGAGTGACTTCACTTTCACTTTTCATAATAAAATGGTTCTAAAATCCCAGACCTTGGAATTAGATGGGTGAATTTACATACTGGTGCAGTTTCTGGACAAGTTATTTAACATGAGTGAACCTCAGTTTCCTTATCCGCAAAGTGGGGCTCATGGCACAAGCAATGTTTGTATAGTAGTTGCCCAGGAATACATAGTAAGTCTCTGTAGAGACAACAGTTCACTTTTTCTCTTCTCTGTTTTCATATCATTATTCACAAGGAAGGATGGTTCTGGATGCTGAAGATAACATTCACTATTATCAGTTCAGTTCAGTTCAGTTCAGTCGCACAGTCATGTCCTACTCTTTGAAACCCCATGAATCACAGCACGCCAGGCCTCCCTGTCCATCACCAACTCCCGGAGTTCACTCAGACGCACGTCCATCGAGTCCATGATGCCATCCAGCCATNGTAGAGTCTTCTCTTGTGTTGTTGGAAGAGGGTGTTTGCTATGACCAGTGCATTTTCTTGGCAAAACTCTATTAGTCAGTCGTGTCTGACTCTTTGCGACCCTGTGGACTGTAACATACTAGGCTTCTCTGTCCATGGGATTCTCCAGGCAATAATACTGGAATGGAATGCCATTTCCTTCTCCAGGGGATATTCCCAACCCAGGGATCGAACCCTGGTCTATCCGCATTGGAGGCAGATGCTTTAACCTCTGAGCCACCATAAAACCGTTCAACTTCAGCTTCTTCAGCATTACTGGTTGGGGCATAGATTTGGATAATTGTGATATTGAATGGTTTGCCTTGGAGACGAACAGAGATCATTCTGTCGTTTTTGAGATTGCATCCAAGTACTGCATTTCGGACTCTTTTGTTGACCATGATGGCTACTCCATTTCTTCTGAGGGATTCCTGCCCACAGTAGTAGATATAATAGTCATCTGAGTTAAATTCACCCATTCCAGTCCATTTTAGTTCGCTGATTCCTAGAATGTCGACGTTCACCCTTGCCATCTCTTGTTTGACCACTTCCAATTTGCCTTGATTCATGGACCTGACATTCCAGGTTCCTATGCAATACTGCTCTTTACAGCATCGGATCTTGCTTCTATCACCAGTCACATCCATAACTGGGTATTGTTTTTGCTTTGGCTCTATCCCTTCATTCTGTCTGGAGTTATTTCGCCACTGATCTCCAGTAGCATATTGGGCACCTAATGACCTGGGGAGTTTCTCTTTTGCTATCCTATCATTTTGCCTTTTCATACTGTTCATGGGGTTCTCAAGGCAAGAATACTGAAGTGGCTTGCCATTCCCTTCTTCAGTGGACCACGTTCACTATTATACAGACCAGTATTTTCAAGATGAAGTGTTTGTTTTGTTTGTGTGTCTGTCTGTTTGGCCACACCATGAAGTTTATGGGATCTTAGTTCCCTGTCCAGGGATCAAACCCTGGCCTTTGGTAAGTGAAAGCGCTGAGTCCACACCGCTGGACCAGGGAACTGAAAGACTAAGGTTTAGAATAGCCTTGGTTCTCATGGAATTTAGCATTCAGCCCAAGCCCACAGAGGAAAGTGACCCAGGCTCAGCACAGTGGTATTAGTTTGCTAGGTACCTGGAGCCTTGTATGTATTGATGTATTTAATTCTCATAGCATCCTTAATTAGATATTGTTATGCCCATTTTTCAATTGAGGAAAGTTTCAGAGAGGTTAAGCAACTTGCCTTAGGTGTCTCAGCTAATGAGTTGCAAACTCAAACCTTTGCCTTTAACCATGCTTTTTACCAGAGAACCCATAGCTTGAAAATTTGTTTTAAATTACCCCTAATATCTGTATTTCCCAGCTAGTTAGATGTACTATTCTTTTTCAGGAAAACTATCAAAAAATTCAAGTCCCATCCAAAGACCGTTTTATGGTGTTGCCTGGTGCTCATGGACATCTCATGGTGAAGTCAAAGGTTTCACTGAATGGAAGCCTTGCTTTGCCTAAGGCATTATAACCTGGAAGCGCAATTTCCTTGATCGTAAAATTATATATATCTGCATCAGCAGCCCAGTTTGAGAGATGTGGGAGTAGTTATTGTTCGAAACAATGTCACATTTGTTGTTGTTTAGTCCCTAAGTCATGTCCAGCTCTTTGTGACCCCATGGACTGTAGCCCACCAGGCTCATCTTCCATGGGTTTTCCCAGGCAAGAATACTGCATTTCCTTCTCCAGGGGATCTTCCCAACCCAGGGATCGAACCCGTGTCTCCTGAATTGGTAGGCAGATTCTTTATAGCTGAGCCACAGAGAAGCCCAGTTATTGTTCAAAACAATGTCAAATCAGATTTTGGTTAATCTCACTGTGTTTAAAAATGCATTGAGTACAAGGACATTACTTTCTTATAATACAGCACATGACATTTTATAAAATGCTTTTCTATTTATTTGACTTCACAACAACTTGGTAGAGTAGATATTAGGGTTCCATTTGCCAGATGATAAGACTTCACTTATTTAACAAACCTGTCCAATTATCAAAGGTTCACTTGGCAACAGAGATGAGTCTAGATCTCCATTCTTCAGATCTTTGGCTACTCAAAGGGTGGGCCCTGGACCAGCAATGTCAGCATCACCTGGGAATCTGTAGAAATGCAAACTTTCAGGCCCCATCCAGTTTTATTGAACCAGAATCTTTTAACATAATCTCCGCAAATACATATGCATATAAATATTTAAGAAGCTTTCTCTCCTCTCACTATCTCACTGTCTCTAAACCTCTCTTTTCTAAAGTCTAGACTGTAAGCCCTTCAGGGGCCAGGCCCGCATCTGGCTTATTTACCACTGTACCTTCAGCACTTGCTGGTACTCAGGCCAAGCAGGCTTTCCATTAGACACATCGACAACTCTATCATTGGATTGTTGGATCTGTTAGCCATTTAGTACCAGAATCCATTCTAGAGGAAACAGAATAATTTTTCAGGTTCCTGAAAGTCCACATCAGCACAAAGGTATTTGCTTTATTCCTATGGAAAAGGTGAAGCCATGCTTAAAAAGTATACTGAAGCCTATAGTTTGCAATCCTGTTTCTCAGCCTACAAAACCAGTGCCTGCAGGGAATGGAAATACTGTACTGTGTAATTATTTAAATGAAAACAACATAAATGAAGAGAAGGACCATTTATATCGTGGTACTAATTAAATGAGAACTAATGGGCCCTGCTGAGAAAGGATACAGCTGGAGAGAGCAAGAAAAACTTCCTGCCAGTAAAGACTAGCAGACAATGGGACAGTTTTCCTAGTGGGATAATTATGACTCCTGGAGAAGATTGTCCAAGGCAAGATGAGAGAAGTACCAGCAAAGTATAATGTGCTTCCAACCTTATTATCGATGATGCTTTCAGGCACCAGCTCCGGGTCACAGATTTTGAAAATACTAAATGCTTAATTCAGTGCTGCCCTTTCACCCAAAAGATCTCAGGGTAAGAGAAAAATGTGTGCACCAGTCCAGTGCTCCTTGATTTAACTCTTCCCTGAAATATTCTAGGAATAAATGATGGAGGAGGAAATTATAACCCCCACTTCATTCTCCCACCCAAAAATTGCCCAAAGAGATTTCCATTTCAAACAGCTGGTAGAACAACAATGTGGTCATCAAAAAGTTTGTGAAGATGATCCCCCAACCTCTGCCTTATTTTTCTTCAAGATCACGCCAAAAAAAATAATTTAGAAGCAAGAAATTGGTGATGTGGAAGGGAAAGCCTCCTATTCAGAAAATCAATGCAGATTGAAGTATCATAAGGAGATGTTGATTTATAAGCTGCTGCGTTGAAAATGACTTGCTTTCTCATTAGCTGGACCTGGTTCATGGTTGTGATACAAATAAGGCAAATAATTTAAAACAAATACTTGCAGAATATGTTTGACTTTCATTTTGTCCTTGGAAAATTTGGGGCCTAAGTTAAAGATTCACAGAAAAGTCAAAAGGCTGCCAGACACAAATGCTACCTTAAGAGCTCAGTTCTGCGAGAGAAAGACCTGGGTTTGGATCCAGCTGTACCCGGTATTTCCAGCATCTCATCCAAGCACTTGACTCCTCTAAGAATTGTATTTCTCATTTTTAACATGTGAGTAACAACAGAAGCAACCTCTGTGATGGTAAAGGCTCCAAGGGGGGTTTGCATTTCCCACTTGGAAAGAAGGCCAACGCCTCCAGAAAGGAGTGAATGTGGCCACTGAAGGGTGCCTACTGATTTCGCCCATAGTATGCCAGGTATGTTGGCTCCAATGACATACTAATGAGCAAAGTTCAGAATCATTGCTCACACTTCCCAAAGTTAGTTAACAAAGAGGTAAAGGGGTTCTCATGATGCAATTGGTAGTTGCGTGCTGATGAATTCATTTCTCTCATGAACACCAGGCAGGTTTAAGATGTGTCTGATTTCCTAGGCTACAGTTCAAATTGTGGCCTGAATTTGAATGATTTCCCATCTCTCTACCTGTTAAAATCCCTATGATGTTTATTATTTAGTAAAAGCCCATGAAACAAGTATATTTCTGGATGAGAATCAGTGAGTGCATTTTGCTCTGGAACCTTCTTCTTCGGACTTCCCCCTGAATGGTACCATATTATTGTCTAACACCAATAATTCAAGTGACAATGTGTTGTTGCAGGTCTGTTAACCTGAAGTCTTGAACTAAATCTGTCAAAAGTTTTCTTTTTTTTTTGCAAACTGGCTAAAACATTTAGTGGCGGGGAAAATAATATCATGGAAACAATATATTAAGAAACCTTTGTTTCATCATAAAGGAAGAGAGTTGTTTTTATTTAATAATTTCTGCCAACAGCCTGGTAACATATTCCAGTTTTGATCTGCCCATTTTTTTAACTGCACTGATAAAATATAGACATCTAATGTGCAAAATACAGTACTTCAATCTCCTCACTAGAGTGAGAGAATAATTATTGATATGTATGTGTAGACAATGTGTTCTTCAGCCTCTCAATTCCTTAACCTTTCTGTGGAAAAGACTCTTAGGACTGATTGAGGAAAAAGTGGTTTTTCCTTCCAGATGGATTCATTGGCTAGGGCAATATTTTTTGTTATGCCAATAAAAGGAAAGGGAGACAGAAAATCAGGCAACTGCCGGAGTGGTTAGTATGGGACTATTACCAAGGCAGAAATGAGGCCAAAGAGATGATAAATGTCTGCCTCTCACCCACTCCATCAGCTGAAGTCTGACCTGAATCCTCTTTTCCATCTGAGCTCCAAGCAAGCTACCATTTTTCATAGCAGCACTTAATAGTGGACATTAACTTAGCCCTCCCCAAAAGGGCTGACCTGCAGTCTACACTCGGTGCTTCTCCAAACTGTAATCACTTGCTCACTCAGTAATTTTATCAAATAGCATGCACCTTTTCCAGCCACTTATTGGCCAATTAAGTCAAGTTCTCGCTGAGGGGGTCCAGCTGGCTTCAGGTTATCTAAGATGAATTGATTGAAGACATTCTGCAATCTATGAACCCAGTTTAATGATCTAGGTGATAATACTTGTAATTCTTCTCAGTCAGGGGAATTTGCTGCAGCTGTTGTTGGCAAATCCGTGTTCTGATATACCGAAGTACCAGAGAAGCATTAATCCGCCCTCAGCGTTCCATGGCAATGGTTGCATTGTGAAAAGGGAAATTTAAAATTCACGCGGCATAGCCAAGTGAAAACCACCGTTTGGAGGATGCGTTTTAATTTTATCCCATTGTAAATGTTTTTTTAAGGTGGGATATGGGAAGACTATGTTAATGGTAATACTTAATCAGGAATGGAGAAAACCAAATAAAAGCTCATTCAGCTCTACTGCCGAAAACAATTCACCAAATGTTTGACATACAAAGAAAACACAGCTTTAAGGCAAGAACATGATTTCCTAAAATATTGGGGGTGGGGCTCCAAGGACTAGAGTCATTATTTTTGTATGAAGTGTTTCCTCCCACCCCCTGGATTCATGGCCACTGAAGTGACAATGAAGCAGTGTCACACAGCGACACAGGCCTTCAACAGAGCTCCAACACTTCTGCACAGTGACATTTTTTTTTAAAGTAATCATTAAATAATTTGCTGGCTTTCTTTCCTATCTGTGCATTTTGTTCCCTGGACTGCTGAAATGTGAATTCTCCTTCCTATGAAACACATATTGTAAATAACACTCAGGAGGTTTTTCTGGGTGTTGTACATTCAGAACACTTATGAACACTCTATCTGACCGTGGGTCTGTGAAGTTTATGTTTACAAACTGGAAAGCTGGTTTTGATATTCTTACGAAAGTGGCAGCTGTGATATTAATTTATGCTGTGGAGGAGCTGCCGTCCTTTTCTTTCTGGAGAGTGGGTTCCTTTTCCCTGAGAGGTGCGATTGAACTTGGCTTTGGGGATATGTAACTTGCTGGGAGAGGCTAGTGCTTTTGATGAGATTTTAAACTCTTTCCAGCAATGCTGGAAAAACAATGGACTAGGAAGGGTGTATTTTCAAGTGGAGTGTAGGCTTTGTGGGTAAAGTTAATTGGACCATGGTCATACTTAGGTTTTTGAATCCAAATTTAACCAAGAGAGAGCGTATCAGACAAGGAAGGACATTTTTCCTTCGTTTTTCTAACCAGAGAAAGGGAAAGCCAGACAGAGCTTTGGGGTCTGGCATGAAACAAGTTAAATTTTCACAAGAACAAAATATCTGATTATTTGAGATCTCTTTCCTGCATTTTTTTGTTTTTGTTTTTGCCTCTATGTACCCCCCTTCATTGTTGAGTTAACCTAACTGAAAATGTTCTCACTACTGTAAATGAAAAATCTTATCTAAGTGAAATCGACAATAATATTAATAGCTAACGATAAACCCTTGCCACATGGCAGACTCTGGTTCTGAGAATTTATCTGGATTATAAATCAGTTAATCCTCCCAACAACCTGTGAAGTCAAGGCTTTTATTATCCTCATGTTATAGAGAAGGACACGGAAGAACAGAGAGGTTAAGTAACTTGCCCCAAGTCACAAAGCTAGGAAGTGCCAGAGCCAGGGTTTGAACCAGATGTGCTAGAGTAGTGTCTGTGGGCTTGCTGACTGCAGACTGCCTTTCTGACTTCTCGTAGGCAGAAACCTTTAAGCTTTCTTTGTTTTTTAGCCTTCCAGCCTGTTTCCCATGTTATCTCCACAGGCAAAGAATTACAGAAGTGCAAAAGAACAACTGATGTCACAACAAACAGAAACCACAACTGCTCCAAGTGCTAATCTTCAGGAGGCCTTACCCCGGAGCTACATCTTGTTTGGGATCTAACCCCCAAAGGGCTTAAAGCACTTCACAAATTTATTTGAGTCACCAATACATTAGCAAAGTGTCAAAGGGTAGATAATTTGCACTTTTTTTTTTTTTTTTTTTTACAGATTAACACACACACAAAGAAATGATAGCTGACCTTGAACACATTTCTCCTGGTTCTTAGACTGATTTTTCTTTTGATCCCATTTTAACTCACTGAAACATAGATACACCTGTCCCTTTCCATACATATCCCAAATGTCCTTGGGGACAAAGAATCTCTCTTAGATAAATCCAACACTATTCCTGGAGAAGGAAATGGCAACCCACTCCAGTATTCCTGCCTGGAGAATCCCAGGGACAGAGGAGCCTGGTAGGCTACAGTCCATGGAGTCACAAAGAGTCAAACACAACTGAGCAACTTCACTTCACTTCACTTCACTTCACTTCATAACAGTTGTGGGGAAAAAAATTAGGTCATACAATGTAAGATCTGGTGTGGAGACAGAGATGTAGAAAGGGAAAAAGCTAAAAACCATCTGAAAAGTATCTGTGTCTTTGAAATTTACAGATGAGGAAACTAAGGCCAAAGTCACATACCAACTTTTTTTTTTTTACTGCTTAGGGAATTGCCTTCAAGAAGCAAAAAGCATTACAATATAAAGGTATATTTAGTGAACAGTTATTTTCTTTAAAAACACACATAACCTCTATTAGAGTTTCATAGCTTAGGGCCTCTTGTTATATACTCACAAATCACTCTATCTTAGTATTTATCACAGTGGTAATTAATGAATACACACTAATTGCTTATTTAACTTTGATTTCTCTAAACAAAAAGTCCTAGGAGGGTAGGAATGTGACTGTGGTTTCACAGTAATATTCCCAGTGTATCTGGCACTGTTTTGTTTTAAATTAATAAACTGTATTTTTTAGAGTAGTTTTAGGTTTACAGCAAAATGAAGCAAAAAGTAGAGACAGTTCCCATATATTCTTCTCCACATACACATATCTTTCCCCCCTATAAACTAAAACGGTGTTTTAAACTGGGAGTAAAACAGTTCTGTCTCGGTTTCCCAGACTATTTTATATCAAATGTAATAGCTAGAGAATAACAGAGTTGTTGAAAACAAAGAGGCCCCTAAAATAGTGACATAAATGAGATAGGGGCTTGTTACTCTTTTACAGAAATCTGGTTGACTCTGGCTGGAGGGGTACTTCTGCTCCATGGAGCCAGGTGGGACCTGCCATCCCCAACATATGGCTTCCAAGGCTGCTCAAGTTGTCATCATTTCCAGCTGGTCCAGAGGATGATGAGCCAAAATCTAGCACGCGGAGCCCTTCTTAAGTTAGAGATGACACAGAAGCTGCGCACACCTCTTTCTCTCACATACCTTTACCCTAAACTTTAGGTGCAAAGTGATGTCTAGTTGACAAGGAGGCTGGGAAATGTAATTGCTGGCTGGGTGGCCATGTGGCCAGAAATATAGAAGAGATGAATTCTGAAGGACAACTGGTGGCCTGACACATCCATGATGAGAAATGTTTATTAAAATAGACAGTCCAGGGAAACTGAACTATGAGGAGCCAAAGCCATGAAACCCTAATCTTAAAATATCTCAATAGGCTCTTTTTACCAATGAAGCCCTTTCACTGATAGCTGGAATATGAGACATGGAAAAAAGGGATGGAGTTACAAGAAGAAGCTGGGCAGAACAACAGAGGTGAGGAGTGAGTTTGTGATTTAGTTTCCTTTTCCAATAAAGAAACTGCTATAGTAGGCAGCCTCTAGGGTGAAATTCAGTGACCTTGGAAGTCCTCCCTATCCCCTCCATGCATGTGGGCTGGATTTAAATTCACTTTTTAACAAATAGAATATGGCAGAAAAGGTAGGTTGTCAACAGATCAGGTTACAAAGAGATTGTGGCTTCCACCTTGGGACCCCCTCTGACTCTCTCACTTATTTGCTCTGAGGGAAGCCAGCTGCCACGTTGTGGGCTGCCCTATGGAGAGGTCCATGGTGTGAGGGCCTCCAGGCAACACCCAGCGAGAAACTGAGGCCTCTGCCTAACAGTCTGTGGGGAGCTGAATCCTGATGCCTGCCAACAGCCTCATTATACACAAGCTTGAGAACAGAGTCCCTGCAAGTGGGAGCCTTTATGCATGACCACAGCCCTGGTCCAAAACTTAAGGAACCTCATGAGATACCTTGAGGCGTGTGTGTGTGTGTGTGTGTGTGTGTGTGTGAAGTCACTTCAGTCGTGTCCAACTCTTTGCAACCCTATGGACTGTAGCCCTCCAGGTTTCTCTGTCCATGGGATTCTCCATGCAAGAATACTAGACTGGGTTGCCATGCCCTCCTCCAGGGGATCTTCCCTACCCAGGGATTGAACCCACATCTCTCACATCTCCTGCATGGGCAGGCAGGTTCTCTACCACTGGCGTCACTTGGGAAGCCCGCCTTGAGCCACCGGCAGCCACTAAACTGCACCCAGGTTCCTATCCCATAGACACTGAGATAATCAATGTTTATGAGTTTTAGCTATTAAGTTAGGGGTAATTAGATTTCTAATACAATCTAATCTAGATGACTCACCGAAAGATGAACTAGACAGCACTATATAAATAATATAAATGCCAATCACTAGAAAATAGATTCTAATTGTCCTACAATTTTCTAGTAGTGATTTTGTGTAATGAGCATCTTTAAGTGACCAAATTAACCAAGACTATCATTTAATCCACTGTTTTCCAAAGTTTGGTCTTGGAATCCTTAATGGTCCCCAAGACTCTTTCAGGGGATCCAGGAATTCACAACTATTTTTACAAAATTTTTGAAATGTTATTTTCTATTTCACTGTCATTATCTTATGTACAGTAGAATTTTCCAGACACTGCATAATATGGGATGATGTCATCCTCTGATAATTTACGGAATGCATGCCTGTGCAATCTTGTATTTTTTAGAATTTTCTCAGGTAGTAGATTTAAGGTATAAAAATATGAATTTTTTCTGAAATTAACTGAGTTCTTGGTACTTCTGTGTTTTAAATAGTTATCTTCAATGATAACTTTTATAATATCCATAACCTCTATATTGTCCAATGAATTATTTTGAAATACCAGTTTTTCCTGTATCTATGCAGAAACACGACAAAAAAGTACACTTCTATTGTCTTGTTTTGCTGTGATATTTTGAATTTTCAATAATGGTAAGTGTTGAGTAGATATAATCTCCGTAAACAAAATCCCTTAGGAGTCTCAGTTATTTTGAAGAGTATATAGGGTTATGACACCAAAAAGTCTGAGAATTGCTGGTTTAATTCATCCATTGACAAATGTGATTGAATGTCTATACATGTTCCGCATTGTACTAGGTGCTGTGAGTGACACAGAAGAACATAACCTTTTCTCTTAAGTTGCTTAAAATCTACTTGTGGATATAAGACTAACTTGTCATCTGATATATGCTGTAAAGCCAAATGTTGTACTAGTGACCATATGTATAACAAACGCACACAGAAGGGAGAGGTTGTAGCTGAGGGTTACTGGAGGAACATCAGTGCTAGAAGAAAGGTACCTCAGTCCTTCTATTGAGAACCTCCATGAATACAAAGAGAAAACAGGGCGGGGAAACAGTGGGGGAGTGTATCAAGAAAGTAGAACCAAGTTTCCAGCAGTATAGTCTCAGGTTGTGCTTTGATTTGGGGAACTTCTGCGGAAACAATGTATACTCAGGGCACTCTATTTGGATGGGTGACCTGTGAGACATCAGCTTCAAAAGGCAGGCACCATTCTGGTCCATGCTTCCTACACATAGTGAAGTGAAGTCGCTCAGTCATGTCCGACTCTTTGTGACACCATGGACTGAGCCTACCAGGCTCCTCTGTCCATGGGATTTTCCGGGCAATAGTACTGGAGTGGATTGTCATTTCCTTCTCCAGGGGATCTTCCCAACCCAGGGATCAAACCCAGGTCTCCCGCATTGTAGACAGACGCTTTACCGTCTGAGCTACCAGGGAAGTCCTTCCTATACATAGGAAACTTGAAATCTTGTGTCCTGTAAAACTAACTTCATTGTATTGAAAACCATACTCAGAATTTTGAAGACATGACCAATGTTATGTTTATGATAGCCTCAAGATATTTGTCTATTTGAGGTGTGAAATAAAATTCATATTTTATGGCAAGACCAAGGAAAAATTTAAACATAAAAAACTTCTCTCTGCCCTTTGGCCTCCTTTCTCCCCTCTACTGTGCATTGTGTATCTGCACTGTGCATGGACCAAACGTCCCCATCAACGGAAATACCTGCTCAACCATAAAGATCAATAGTCTCTTAGCATTAACAAGTCAAGTCCTTAAAAGAGAACATTCCTTTGCGAAAAGGAAATCATAAGGAAAATGAAAAGACAACCTATAGACTGGGAGAAAATATTTTCAAATGATGCAACAGACAAGGGCTTAATTATCAAAATACACAAATATTTATACAGCTCAATAACAAAATAAACAACCCAATCAAAACATGGGCAGAAGACCTAAGCAGATGTTTATCCAAAAAAAGCATACAGATGGTCAATAAGCACATGAAAATATACTCAACATCACTAGTTATTAAAGAAAAATCAAAACTGCAATGAGGTATCACTTCACACTGGTCAATTTGGCCATCATTAAGAAAGTCTGCAAATAATAAATGCTGGAAAGGATGTAGAGAAAGGGGAATCCTCCTACACTGTTGGTGGGAATGTAAACTGGTGCAGCCACTATAGAGACCAGTATGGAAGTTCCTTAAAAAACTAAAAGTAGAGTTGCCATATGATCCAGAAATCCCACTCCTGGGCGTGTATCCAGAGAAAACTCTGATTTGAAAAGACACATTCACCACATGTTCATAGCAGCACTATTTACAATACCCAAGACATGACAGCAGCCTAAATGTCCATCAACAGGTGAAAAGCAAAAGAAGATGTGGTATATATATATACATATATATATAGATAGATACATACATATACGTATCTATCTCTATATATATGTGTGTCTATATATACATATATATAATGACCATTTCCTCTTCCAGGAAATCTTTCAGACCTAGGGATCGAATCTGTGACTACTGCATTGAAGGTGGATTCTTTACCACTGAGCCATCTTGGAATCCCTAATGAAATATTACTCTTTACTTCCCATCTTTACACCTTGGCCCTTTCAGATTAAAAAAAAAAATACTCAGAGGATGTGAGGTAGAGATAAACTAAGGTAGAGATAGGCTCCATGGGCTAGACTCAATCAGACCTCCACCAGCACTGCCCTTTGGGATTACCAAGATCACATGAGTGCTAAGTAATGTCAGTCATATCCAACTCTTTGCACCACTCTGGACAGGTCCTTCTGTCCGTGGATTCTCCAGTCTCATGCATTGGCAGATGGATTCATTACCACTAGCGCCACTTGGAAGCACCCCCAACCCCAGATCAACAAACGCCCATAAAAACATGTGTTTCAGAGAATCCACAGGCATCTCTGTCACCTGGGATTGATGGTCAGCCTTGACACAGGGTGACCCACACTCGTGACACAGTTTAAAACTCAGGAAAAAGCCTCTCTGCATCTCTTGCACTTTCTCCCCTGAAGAGTGCCTGAAACCATGTAAAGGTTTGTGAATTGTGCCACTATCTACACAGGAGAGAGACAGTGCCCTGGAGTTTGGGGAGGCTTTGACTGGCAGAAGCACTTAGGTAAAAGATAAATTAACTTGTCAAAGCCTGCTTCTCCTGTAGTAGATTTCTGCATAATTAAGTACAACCTCTCACTAGCACCAAGCATCTGTCTTCTCCCTTCTCTTTGTGTTTCGGCTTGTTTCCACAGGTACTTGAAATTGGTACATACAATATTCACTACAGTCGCAAGAGCAGAAAAGGAATATTGTGCACCAATTCCTGTCACTTTTAAAATTGTATCTGTTGGTCTAAATGTAATGTCTAGGAAGAATGATACCTATTCTTTATTTTAAAAATTATTTTTTAAGTTAATAAAGGTTTTATTTATTTCTGTGGAACTTCCCCAACCAGGGATCAAACCATGCTCCCTGTGTTGGAAGCACTGAATCTTAACCACTGGACCACCAGGGAAGTCTATTCTTTATTTTGGTAACTAGATGGCCTCTGAACGCTAGAATTGCAAATAATTTTACTTTTATCAAAATATTTAAAAAGATGTAATTGAAATTTTCAAAATATAACACTAAAATTCATTTAAATAATTTAAAATTTCTCCAAGGGTAATGTCTAAGACATAATGGTGGCAATGGGGTTGGTAAATAGAAAGTTTTACTGTACAGAACATTGGCCAGAAATCCAAAAATACTTGTGTGTTTGTCATATATAGCATGCCTTTGAATTTTTTATTGGGAGATATGATGTCAACTGTCTTAACAGCAGTTCAAAGATTACATACTATATTTTCTGATTCCTCCCAAAGATGAAGTAGTTTGATGAAACAAAGCAATGATCTTAAGGTCATTCTTGGACATGTGTGATGGGAAAGTTCTCTGGATCATTTAAAGCAGTTAGATTGCATAAGATACAAGATGCACTATAAGAATCAACTGAAACAATAGAAGAATCTTAAAATAGAAATCTTGGTTTTGATAGAAAACTAATTTGAATTCATGCTATCCAGTTATTTGATGTTACTTTTGCTTATTATTAATATTACCAAAATTTAACAAAAAATTTCAAAACTATCTAAGTTTGCCTATTTCACTTATAAAAGAACAAAAAATATTTCTTAAAATGTCGAAGTCAGTGAATTTTCTAAATCAAAATAAACTGCAAGAAATTTGTTGACAATATATCAGTAAAATATAACAACATTATAGCAAGAAATCGAAAACGTTTACCTAGCAAACAGATCATTCATGTATAAATATTACTAATTATTTCTAATCTTAATGAAGACCATGTTTCTGGCAGATCAGAATATGGTCTTAATTGAGGAGAGATTTGAATAAGTTAATTAATGCCCTGCCAAATTTAGTTTCTTTTATAATGACACAATATTGGAAAATTTGAAATAAGAATCTAAGAAATACTGTATATATCTAGATGTTCTCCTAAAAGACATTTCTTTAACATATTCACTTTAAAAATTCATTATAAAAACTATTACATTAAAATAGTTTATAATATTTTCTGCAATAATGCTACTTTGTCACATATGACTTCATTACAGTTTTTAATATATGTAAAATTTGCATGTGAAGTTCATTCCCTAATTTATAATAATTTAATGACTCATTTGAAAAGACCCTGATGCTGGGAAAGATTGAAGCCAGGAGAAAAAGGGGATGACAGAGGATGAGATGATTGGATGGCATCACCGACTCAATGGACATGAGTTTGAGTAAACTCCAGGAGTTGGCAATGGACAGGGAGGCCTGGCATGCGGCAGTCCATGGGGTCAAAAGAGTCAGACATGACTGAGCAACTGAACTTAATTGAACTGAATGGTTTAATAACTTATTGACAATTCCAGTTACTCCTGCCTTAGCAGAGTGGTTTCTCCAACTGAACAATAAACAAAGTACAATGACTTAAATATTGACTCATTTGTCATTACTGTCAATAGAGCATATATGAAAATTTTTAATTATACCAATACAGTGACTTTGCTAAAATAAAGATAATACAAATTAATTTTCTACAGTAGATATATAAATAGTTAATTAACTATGGATGTATTACTCATCCAAGTATCACCAACTCATCAAGAGGACACCTAGACAAGCATAATTATGATTATTCAGTCATCTGTGATAACTTGCTGTCAATAAAAAAAAAAACTTTTACATATATATTCTGATTTGTCATTATGAATATTTATTTGTCAAGGTAAGAAAATAGAAATATTCTATTTAACAGTAACAATTCCAGTTACTCCTGCCTTAGCAGAGTGGTTTCTCCAACTGAACAATAAACAAAGTACAATGACTTAAATATTGACTCATTTGTCATTACTGTCAATAGAGCATATATGAAAATTTTTAATTATACCAATACAGTGACTTTGCTAAAATAAAGATAATACAAATTAATTTTCTACAGTAGATATATAAATAGTTAATTAACTATGGATGTATTACTCATCCAAGTATCACCAACTCATCAAGAGGACACCTAGACAAGCATAATTATGATTATTCAGTCATCTGTGATAACTTGCTGTCAATAAAAAAAAAAACTTTTACATATATATTCTGATTTGTCATTATGAATATTTATTTGTCAAGGTAAGAAAATAGAAATATTCTATTTAACAGTTTTTATCTATATTTGTAATTTCTAAACATTTAGATACAGGCCCTATAGGCCTTCATTTGTTCTCTTCCTGACCCAGGGGTCAAACCCGGGTCTCCCACATCCTAGGCAGACACTTTAACCTCTTAGCCACCAGGGACTCCATTCTCTTGCCTTGGGCCGTGCAAAAGTTAAGAGTGGGTTGATACCTAAAGGGAGATGGGTATTGACATTGGGAGTAGTCCTAGAGAATGCAATCACAGAGGCCCTTAGGTGTAGCTGGGCAACCAAGGTAGGATTTCACACACCTTTCTAATCTCATATTCAGCAGGGGACCCACATTCTTACTGATGTTCAGCAATCTTCAACAAGAGAATAAACGTCTACAGTGACATTTAAAACCACAAATGCATGATTAAGGTGATACCTTCATGTGAATGACTTAGTTGGTATAGTCTTCTAGTTCAGTCATTTTTCGGCTGAATTGTTCATTAATGAAGAGTACACTGTTATTGGCTTCCCAGATGGCTCAGTGGGTAAAGAATCTGCCTGCAATGCAGGAGACATGGGTTGATTCCTGGGTTGGGAAGATCCCCTGGAGAAGGAAAAGGCAACCCACTTCAATATTCTGGCCTGGAAAATCTCATGGACAGAGGAGCCTGACAGGCTACCTTCCACATGGTCACAGAGTCAGACACGACTGAGCAACTAACATACACATTATCATTTCACTATGGCGCAATCCTCATCCAATGTGTTGTTCGTTATTCAATCACTAAGTAATGCCCGACTCTTTGAGGCCCCACGAACCAGCACACCAAGCTACCCTGTCCTTCACTATCTCTCGGAGTTTGCTGTTTGGTTTAGAGAGGAGAGGGGAGACATGTTGAGGAATAGAGAGAAATCTTAAAATCTAGGATTTTCCTGAAGAATTAGATTTCATCTTCATGCGGTGACCCAGTGGATGGTTGTTTAGGCTGTGCTCAAAGATGCTTAGTTGGAGGGCAGTGGGCACTGAAATCCAGCTCTTGTTCCACTCGCCAAGCCAGATGCCCAGATGCCAGGCTGAGCCAGCCAAAGGCAGTGCCTTTCTCTCATTCTCCCAAAGGTGCTCTATGGGGCAGCTGGGCCCTACATGCATGACTGCAGAGGACAGAATTAGGCCCAAATAGATGCTGAAGTGTAGGGAAAAGGAGAAGGAAATGGCAGCCCACTCCAGTGTTCTTGCCTGGAGAATCCCAGGGACAGGGGATCCTGGTGGGCTGCCGTCTGTGGGGCAAGAGTTGGACACGACTGAAGTGACTTAGCAGTAGAGGTAGCAGTAGCAGGGAAAAGGAGGTCTATAAACTTGATCTTGTTAATTCTCATAACAACCCTAAACAGCAGGTATTATTACAACCTTCACTTTACAGAAAAGAAAACTGAGGTTGAGAAGGTAAGCACCTTGCCCAGCATTTGAAAATGACAAAACGTAGGATGCAAAGCTAGACTTTTCTCATTAAAAAACACACTCGTTTTACTCTACATTATGATACTCTTTCTAACAATTTGAGCAATTCTATGATGAAATGTGCTTTTTGAAGCTAGCAGTTCCATATTTCTTTAAGTGTCTAAGAACAAATTGAATGCCAACTTAACAGATGGGTCATAAATGGGATTCATGTATCCATGAGTAGTTGAATTAGGTGATGCCAACATAGTCCAGGTTCAGTCAGGGAAACAAAACCCATGCTATGTATTTGGGTTTTGATGTAGGGAACTAGAGGCATAACCAAGTGCTAGAAGAATTAGGGAACCAAGATTCGGGAAGCTGACAGCGACTGTCTCGGGCTGCCACAGTAAAGCAGACAGTTCACTGGAGTGCAAATTTTCAGACCCTCTGGAAATCTCTTTTTCCTCAGTTTATAGCACTAACTGAGGTAATTCTTTAGAATCTCACCTGGTAGTTCTTTAGAATCTCACATCTACTCATGTTGCTAACTGCAAATTGCGGCCTCTCCTTTGCAGCCTTTCAATTCTCACATGGGTGTCTCTTATTGGAAGAGATGCTGACTCTAAGCAGGACTGGAGGGACAGAGAATTGTGAGAAACGTTGTTCCTGGCTAGAAGATTGGTCATGAGGCAAAACCTCTAAGCCCCATCCTGCCATAATGATGTAAGTTTTTTTTTTTGCTACTTACTAGTTACCAGAGTTCCTGTTATTTTACAGTGAGTTGGGAGTTAAAACAGTAGGGACTGTTAAAACAGTCCTAACCTGTTAAAACAGTCAGGTCCCTTCAAGGCCCCTCGTCACTGTGGGAAAATACAGGATAGAAAGAAATGTACATGTTGAAGGAACTCCCTGGTGGTCCAGTGGTTAGGACTCTGCACTTTCACTGCCAAGGGCTGGGTTCAATCCCCAACTAGGATCCTGTAAGCCACATGGCCAAAAAAAAAAAAGCATTAAAAAGAAATTTATCTGTAGAAGATATAGGTGAAGTTTCACATGTCATCATTTTTCCTAAGATAGAGCAACCTCAGTTGGCCAAAGAAAACCAGGTAGCTGCAAAAGTAGGCCTGCTCCTCAGTTTTTAGGAATAATTTAGTGTTCACATGAAGGATAATGTTCCAGGAGGCTATTGATTTTGTTTGTTTGTTTTGGCTCCTACCTGAGTAAAGATAAAGGTTTTAGTCCACAACACAGCATTGTAACAATAGCAAGACCTATGAATTTTTCCAATAGGTAATTCCAGGCTGAAGACAATGTACTTGAAAAACAGCCTAGTGTGCTGCAATATTAAAACAGTAGGCCACTAAGGCTATAATACACCAGCTACTGATAATGAGATTACAAACTCCTACCTCCCAGTATCTTCCCTTCTGTATCCCTGCACTCAATTTTGTTGCTGGGGAACACCCACTGTTGAAGTAAGGGAAGGACTTTGGTTGATATAAGCACGTCTTTTGTTACATTTGTTGTGAGAATTCTTGTAGTTTTATAAGTATCAGTCAAGCCACATAGTCTTCTCTCACCCTAGGAAATGAATCCTTGGAACAACTTGCTTAAAGTTAGAAAATCATGTCTCTGTTTATATATCTGAGTCTAATCATGGCCTTTCTACATATGTTTTTTAAAATTGTATTGAAAGAGATATTCTTTTCTGCCAGGTCTTAGGGGAACAGTAATCAAATTCATTAATTAGTAAACATATGGCTAACATTTGAAATATTTTGTCTGAATTTGGGGACTGAATTTTAAGAGGTACATTGATAAATGAGAATATATTCATAGGGGATCAGGATTAATATTAGCATAAAATACAATAAAAAATAATTTATTCAGTACTATGCTAAGCATGTCACTAGTGTTATTGCTTTTAATCCTCACAGTCATTGACTTTTGTTACACTTTTGTCAATGAGTGACGGAGGTCCCATAACAAACCCTGATGCCTGAAGCCAAGCTGTTATCCACTCACTATACAGTGAGGACCCTAGAAAACATCTCATATGCAAAGCTATAGAGGAACAGATAGCATCTGCACTGACAATGGAAATAATTGATACCAATGGAGACAAGTTACTGGATGGAGATTTTATCTCAATAAAATAAGATGCTCCTATCTTTAGAACTGAGCTTTCAAACCAAAGCAGAGATTTCATTTTTTTAGGAATGGATAAGAGATTTCAACTCTAATCTATGATGTGAGCAAAATAGAATAAATGATCAAATTGCTGTTTTCATTTCTAATACTATTAGAAAAACAAAAGACTATATAAAAACTTAAAAATAATAATTAAGTAAAAGTCTCCAAATTCCTATGCTTTTTCATTGACTCCAAAGTGAATGCCAGATTTAGGTCTATCTTTTCAAAATGTGTCCACTATCTTTTTATATGTTACTTGGTCTTTAGAACTATGTTAAGTAAGTTATTGTATGTGGAAAGGCTTTGTAATGGTTGCATACTACATGGATATGAAGGATCAGTGAACAGAAAGAAATGTTTCAAGTCCTCTTGATATTCTTCTTCTGTATAATGATACATATCAGACTCTATAGCTTCTGAATCAACCAAAAATCGCTTTGGTAAATGTAGTTATATAAATATAGCCAAGGCATGTATATTTTCATTGGTTAAACTAATGTTTACCTAGTAGTAAATGGCTGTGTGTCTCTGTTATGTACTAGGTAAACAGAAATGATTAATATATGGTTCTACTCTTTATAAGTGGCATCAAAACAAAGAATTACAACTTAGAAAAACTAATGCTAACTAATAGAGATATGGTGTCAATAAAAATAAAATGAAATCAATAACATGTTTAAAGTTGTTAGGCTTGATTTACTAAGGACTTCTTTAAGGCTCACATGAGTATCAGTAGTTACACTTTGCTGACACTGAAGAGGTCAGTCTGGAATTTATCTGTTCTACAAATTAGCATATACCTCTACAAAATCATTTGTACATGAAGATACAATTAGCATATATTAGAAATTGGTATTACCAAAGAGGAAAGGGGGGAGGGATACATTTAGAATTTTGGATTAACGTATATACACTACTATATATAAAATAGATAATCAACCAAAACTTAACTGGGTAGCACAGGGAACTCTACTCAATATTCTATAATAACCCATATGAGAAAAGAATCAGAAAAGAATGGATATATGTATATTACAACTGAATC
>SJXQ01004225.1:0-25798 GCA_006408695.1 Aepyceros melampus | reverse complement strand
AGGAGGAGAAGGGGACGACAGAGGATGAGATGGCTGGATGGCATCACGGACTTGATGGGCATGAGCCTGAATGAACTCCGGGAGTTGGTGATGGACAGGGAGGCCTGGCGTGCTGCGATTCATGGGGTCCAAAGAGTCAGACACTACTGAGCGACTGAACTGAACTGACAGGATGAAATGATGTAAACACTACAGGATTCTAAAAATCAGGTGAGAAGCTTAGAGTCATTAACTTGTGGATGAATACCTGTTATTTTGCGGGATCAAATGATATATCAAGGTAGAGGCGTACTGAAAGAGGTCTTGGAGACGATGGTGAATCATACCAACTGTCTTATACTGATTTCAGGGGACTTCCTTGGCCGTCCAGTGACTAGGACTCTGCCAGGAGCCCAAGTTTGATCCCTGGTCAGGGAGCTAGATCCCACATGCCGCAACTAAGACCTGGCACAGCCAAATAAATAAATAAAAAGAAACTGATTTCAACTAAGGTAGTTGGAAGAGAGAAAGGAAGATTGTATGATCATCTGTGTTACAGTGGAGATAAAAGTTATTGAAGCATGAACTAGTCCATTCTTGTAGCAAATATTGATATATAATGTTTGGGAATAGGTGCTAGGAATACAGATGTGATTAAAAGATGATTCTCCTATTAGCTGTCCAGGAGCACTATCTTGGAACAGAAAGTTCTCCATGATTTCTAAGCTCCCATTCCTTTCTCTGATTTTTTTCCGGCCCTTAATCTGAACCACTCTATGTAGCCCCCAGTTTTATATCAGATTATGTTTCCTATTTGGCAGTATTGATTTATCAAACCTGAAATATTCTTATTATCTTAAGGACAAAGACCATGTCTTATCTTGCATATTTAGTAGACTCTCATAAATACTGATCAATTGGTAAAAAGCAGAACAGAAAAAATATTATCTGCCATTTAACATAAATTTGCTTTCTTATATAGCCCCTGGAAAATGAATCTTCTCTTTACATTGCTAGAGAAGAAATGTCTGCGTTTGATAAGTGATGGGTTAAATGTTCTCTATTCCCTCACCCAACTTAAAATGGGGTACTTAAATGTTTTTGAGTAATAAATGTTTATATTCTTACTCATGGTGAGAATATAGCTAGTTATCTGATTATTGTCCCTCCAAAAAATTAGTATAAATTGGTCCCTGTAGATTAGTTACAGCCCTGTCATTAAACTGTCAGTGTTTCAAAGCATTTCCACTTGAATAATTTATGGATGACAGCAAGGAGATACTTGTTGTTTTTTTTTTAAACTCTGACTACTAATCTATTGAGATGATTTAGCAGTTTACTATTACTGGTTAGTCTTAAACCAAAGACAAGTGAAAGATGCTTTTCAGATTAAATTTTCACAGAGTTTCATATTGTGGTTTCTTAAATTCACCGTTTAGTTTGGCTGTGTTCTTTAACATGCACACATTCAGTATTTGCATTTGTACAGAGAGACATTATACTATTCTTCTGGCAAACAGTTTGACAGTATTTATCACCAGTCATTAAATGATTCTATACTTTTTTACCCTGTAATTCCACTTCACAGACTTTTCTCTTAAAAATACTTTAAGAATTTCCCCAGTATTATTTCTACTGATTAAAAAAAAACTAAAAAGAAAAATCTAGCTGTAGGTGAATAGTTTTGAATATGGCGATGTTACGTCTACTCAATGGAATGTTATTCAGCCATCTAACTTGCCTGGTTCATTACTTTTGTATAGGTGGCAAAAGGACTGTATCCAACTAAACACTGATTACCACAAGAAGAAAAAGATGTACTTGTGCAAAAGACTGATAAGAAATAGACAAATGTGACTAACATTGTCATAAATTTGGGGATTGTGTGCAATTTTTCTTTGTTTTTACAAGAGAGTTACTGTCTTAGGTTCAAATTCTTTATTGACTGGGTAATACCTTCATATTAATCAAAACTCAGAGTCATAGAGGGGTACATAATAAAACGCTCCTCCTTATCCTTGTTTCTAAGTTACCTTTTCCAGGAGTAATAAGTTTCATATTTATCCGTCAGAGATTATTTTATACATAAATAAGCTAATATATCATTTTCCCATTTTACACAAATGGTAAACAATATTTAACACCTTCCTTTTCCCACTAACATCATATCTTAAAAGATACGTCGTATCAGTTCATAAACAATCCTTTCTATTTTATGGCTGCATAGTATTCCTTTGAATTCCATAATTTACTATAATTTATTTAACCAGATCCTATTGGTTGTCATTTGGGTCATGTCCAATATTTTTCTACTACAAGCTTACAGTAAATAACTATGCACATATATTTCCATCTGGAAAATATATCTATAGAATAAATTTCCAATTTTAGGAGTACTGGGTTAAGAGTTAGTATATTTAATTTTAATAGACACTGGCAAATTTCCCACAAGACAGTGGGTACCAATTTCACTCCTACTAACAGCAAGCAGTAGTGCCTGTTTCCCAATAATCTGGCCAGTGCAAGCTATTACCAAATTTTATTTTGTCTTTACTAATCTGATAGATAAAAAAATGGTTTTAGTATAGTTTTAATTAGGAGCTAATTCATCATGGTATACAGTCCCATCACTTCATGGCAAATAGATGGGGAAACAGTGGCTGACTTTATTTTGGGGGGCTCCAAAATCACTGCAGATGGTGATTGCAGCCATGAAATTAAGACACTTACTCCTTTCAAGGAAAGTTATGAGCATATTAAAAAGCAGAGACATTACTTTGTCAACAGAGGTCCGTCTAGTCAAGGCTATGGTTTTTCCAATAGTAATGCACAGATGTGAGAGTTGGACTATAAAGAAAGCTGAGCACAGAAGAATTGATGCTTTTGAACTGTGGTGTTGAAGAAGACTCTTGAGAGTCTTCTTGGGCTGCAAGGAGATCCAACCAGTCCATCCTAAAGGAAATCAGTCCTGGGTGTTCACTGGAAGGACTGATGCTGAAGCTTAAACTCCAATATTTTGGCCACCTGATGCGAAGAGCTGACTCATTTGAATAGACCCTGATGTTGGGAAAGATTGAAGGCAGGAGGAGAGGGGACAACAGAAGATGAGATGCTATACTCACCTTTCAAATATGCTAGATACTTTCCAGCTTTAAGGTCTTTGTGTTTGCTATTCTCTCTACCTGGAATTCTCTTCCCAGAGATATTTGTTCCACTTCATCCTTTACCGCTTTTGAATCTTTGATCAAGTATCAACTTTTAAGTTGACTTCTCTATGTAATATTGCAACACCTCTTCTCTGCCTTGTTTTTCCTCCATCACCTGGAGCTCACAGACTTTAGTTTTGTCTCACATCATATTACACCTCACCTATACAGATGAAGGAAGTGGGAATTATCTTCAGTGTCATCACCTCAGGAGACTAGACACTAGGTCCAGTGAATATGCCACTGCCCAAAACATTTAGGGGACAGTTCTTTAAGAGCTGCCTTCAGAGAAAGAAGTCCTGCCTCTTAAAAGCAATGTTTCTCAAAGTATGTCCCACCAAACACTTGAATCAGAAAACCTTGGAGGGAGACAGTTCGGAGATTATTAAAAAGACAGTTTCCTGGCCTTACCACAGATCTATTAAATTAGACTCTCAACGATGGGATTAAGGAATTTGCCTTTTGAATAAACTTCATAGGTAATTCCTAGGCCTTTAAAGCTTGAAAATCACTGCCTTTATAGTCAGTGTCTCCCAGGTTGTTTACCTAACTTATTTTGCCCCAAAGACTTAGAACTATTTCAAAACCTCAAAGCCACCCTTAAAGAACTAACGCACATATGCCAGTGGTGCTGAAGATCATCTCCAGAAATGAGCTTCACAATGGATAGGCATGCAGGCTTGGAGAAATGATTTTGTGGTAGGAGACAGTAGTCTTTGGCTGTTTTTGGTATGCTTGACAATGCTAGCAACATTGTTAGGTCTCACTTTACATGTTATAGGCCCTTGGCTTTAACTTCCCTATTAAGGGCAAAAAAGGAAGAAGGGAGAATTCTGTGTTGGCTAGACAATAGATGATCTCTAAGGTCCTTTCTATGTATTTGTGTTCTGGTTTTTCTACTGACCTTATACATGTTTTTTAACAAACCTTGAATGCATGAATGAATATGTATAACTAGAGTCCCTTGGACTGCAAGGAGATCCAACCAGTCCATTGTGAAGGAGATCAACCCTGGGATTTCTTTGGAAGGAATGATGCTAAAACTGAAGCTCCAGTACTTTGGCCACTTCATGCAAAGAGTTGACTCATTGGAAAAGACTCTGATGCTGGGAGGGATTGGGGGCAGGAGGAGAAGGGGACGACAGAGGATGAGATGGCTGGTTGGCGTCACTGACTCAATGGATGTGAGTCTGAGTGAACTCCGGGAGTTGGTGATGGATAGGGAGGCCTGGCGTGCTGCGATTTCATGGGGTCACAAAGTGTCGGACACGACTGAGCGACTGAACTGAACTGAACTGAATGAGGCTTACTACTATAGCAAAAACCAAGTTTGGCTTGCTTTAAAAAGAAGAGCCTCCTTAAAGTGATTTCAAAAGATGTAATATAAAAAAAACAGACCAAAAAAAAACACAAAACACTCAGCAACCCATACTGGAAAAGTCCTATAACACTATTGAATATGAATTTCTTATACTCGATAACCTTTTGTTTTGGAAAAATGGTTCACACATTATCAAAAAGACATTTAATGTGTTTAATAGTTCAAGGGTAAGCAGCCAGAAATTGTGATGCTGATTCTTGGTTTCAATTTAGTTAACATTGTGTGTGTGTGTGTGTGGACGCGCATGTGCATGCACAGGCACATGCACACAAGCATGCATGAACACTGTCAGTCAAGTATGACTCTTTGTGACTCCATGTACTGTAGCCCGCCAGCCGCCTCTATGCATAAAATTTTCCAGGCAACTGGAGCGGGTTGCCATTTCTCTCCAGGTTATTTAATTTCATATTCCCTTTTAAGTGTGTAAAGTTTTATAGTACTACACAGCTGCAGCATTTATAATTGTTCCTTATTTCCCAAATATCAATACCTGCCCTTTCATGTTCTAAATGAGAGTAATACCAGTGATTGTATTTGTTTCGTCAACATTCTTTGATGCTGTGTCTTAATACACAAAAAAATCTTTTAGTGTTGGCCCATAGTTATAAGTTATCATTTTGATTGTGGAAAAAATGATAAAAAATTTAAATATAATTATGCATTTAATAATGATCAAATAGCTACCAATTTTAACTGTCTACCATGTTCTAAGCACAGTTGTGAGTGCTTTCTGTATCTTATAAGAATGTTAAGTGTTTTAAAGTGTTATTTCCACTTTATATACAAGGCTTCTTTAAACTTATGGATGTCACATTGAAATGTAATAATCAGGAAGCCTCACACAGAGTATTTAACAGTTTTGTTTTGTTTTTTTATTTTTCTAGCAAATGTGCCTCTTTACATTACCTGAGATACAGCAGGTAGACAGTAGATGTACAATTTCATCACCCTCTCCCTAAATTGCTGTGTTTCTTTTAGTATATAGCTTTTGTTGAAATTTAAAGTTGATGACTTATGTAATTATAGGTTTGATTGAAAGAAACTAAACTATTATCATGTTTTGAATTAAAATGAGATTACTTTTTCTCATACCTGATTTATTAGTAATCCTAGTTTCCATTAACAGGATAGAAAAGATCTCTGCTTCAGAGGCTGAAAATTTTACTAGTGATTAATATATGCTAGCCATCAGATGTTCTGTTTATTTTTCTCCTCAAACTTTAGATTAAAACCACTTCCTCTTATCTTTCCAATTTTAGAGTTCTAATAGCAAGAATTGGTGAATATAGCTTCTAATTATATTTTTGGGGGACTCCCCAGTGGCTCAGATGGTAAAGAATCTGCCTGCAATTCAGGAGACCTGGGTTCAATCCCCAGGTGGGGAAGATCTCCTGGAGAAGGAAATGGCAACCCACTCCAGTATTCTTGCCTGGGCAGAGGAGCCTGGTGGACTACAGTCTATGGGGTCACAAAGAGTCAGACACAACTGAGCAACTAACACTTTCATTTTTTTTACCAAGGCCAGAGTTTGAGGCTTCCCACTCCCTATCCCCACCACCTCTACCACTACTACCCACCCATGCCCCAGGGAACAGTGAGTTGCATTATTAATTCTGACCTGTTATTAACCATTTTACTTCATTCATTTTCTCAACCTGTCCTTCTTCTTTCCCTCTTTCCCTCATTTTACCCCCTTAATAAGAACATTCTTTGTCTTTTCAAATTTGTTACTTTAGCCTTTGGCTTTGGGGGGTTGATTTTGCAGTTTGTTATTCCCATTCCTCAAGTCAGTCTATGATGCATAGTTTGTTTGATTTATTAAAATATTTTACAATAAAAAAACAAAGTCATTTCTTCTTGCCACAGAATGGTTGCCATTGCTTCCCCCTTTGGTGTTTGAGGTTGCAGCGATTCAGTTGCGTTTATCTCTTCTTGGCACCTGACTCTGATGAGCACCATTGGTAGTTAGACAAGTTTGCTGCTGCCTCTAGATGCCCTGGCACACTTTTGTGTTTTCAAAGGAAGAAAATACCACAATTTTGAGAGAACTGCATTTATTCTCTTAAAACCACTTGTTTTTCCCTTGTCTGATTTTGCTGTAAGTTTTTGAACTAGATTTCTGCTGCCAGTAGTGTGATGTGAATGGTAACTTTGTGTTGTGAGTGATCTTGAGAAGAAGGAGCAGGGCCTCCCACCCATGAGAAAGATTTGATATTTGCATTGTGAAGTTCTTGTAAATTGTAAAGGAAGGAACTGGCAAGTAGGAAATTTTTAATTGGGGGCTGTCCATTGGCGCTATGGGCTCTTTATGACTGTAATTTGAAAATTTCAAATCTTAGGAAGATCTTAGGAGCTAAGATCTGAATTCTTAATTAAGATCTGCTTAATTCAGATCTTAAGAAAATTAATCAGATTAATTAAAGTTTTAACAAAGTTTCTCTGATTACAACAAATTGTTAGTTAAGGCCACTGGAAAGCATCAACTGGCTGTGTGATCCCTTAATATTTCTCACCTGCTGAGAAATGATTGGAATGATTTGCTAATACCTGGTAGAAAACTGATCACCTTGTTTTTGTAGCAATTGAATGGTTAGTGGTTAATGTGACCTTGAAGTCTGTACCTCCCTTGAATGTTTTATATAGTTTTGAAATTAATGTTATAAATTTAAACCCAATTAAATACCTGTGTTGTCATAGTTATTTTCCCATCTAGCTCATTTTCACAAAGAGAGGATTTGGCACATACACAATTTCCAGGCAAAATTGTCTTGATATCGAATTCCTAAAATTACTAAGCCAACCTGCCTGCTTGCTTCCCTTTTCTTCCTTCCTTCCTGGCTTCTTTCCTTCATTCACTTTTTGCAGGTCTCCTCTTTAGGTAGTATTTAATATCACTCATGAGGCTTATGCTGTGATGGGCATCTACTGTGTGATAACCACTTAATCCATTGGTGTGACAGCAACAAGGACTTATTTTCTCCCTTTTGTAGGAAACAGCATTCCAACTGTTTTTTGACATCTTTAATTTCAGAGGTGGTCAATGATCAGATGAGGGTCAGGATTAACTTTGAAATATTTTAGTAGTAAGCAGAAAGGAAAATGAGATCTAACTTTCTAGTCTCCTGATCTACACATCTTCACTGATGAATTAAAGCTGTATGGGTGTGAATTTTGGTATAGAGGCTTAGGCTGCATCAGCACCTTTTATCTCATAATAGTTGTGGAATGTGAAGATCTGAATTTTCATGGGGGCACTGATATTTCATGATCAACAATGGGAGTTTTAAGGCCTTGTCATTTCAGATTGCCATGAGATCTGGTTATTGCTGCTCTAAATGTGTGTATGAACCTAACTCCCAATGAACTTACTGCAGTGGTGCTAACTTGTTTTGACACTCTTGCCAACAGTTCTCGTGGCCCTGTGTGTAGTCACAACATAGGCTTTTGTAGAGGATTCAGCCTAAATTTCTGGGATAAATTTCTATACACAAGAAATATATTGGCTTTAAAAATTAAGTGGTTTGATTCTGTTTTGAATTTGGATATCAAATGAATCTGAGCACATGACATTTTAATGCCGTTTGTCTTTTCAAATAGATTTACTTTCTAATGCTGTGACGACAGGACTTTGCTCATCAGCTAGAATATACATTTCAGAGGAGTTGTTACCTAAAATATTATCATAAGGCATGAGAAAACACACGATTTAAGTTGCCTTTCATGAACATAATTAAGAATTAATAAGCCAGTACCAGTGGCTAGTCCCCAGAATTTCCACTGTTTTGCCTTTTGTGACCTGTGTTATTAAAAGTCCATTATTTTTACAGACTTTATTAAATTGGATCTTATTAAAGCATTCTATATTTGCATTTGGTCTTTCATAATTCATTATTATTATGACATTTACTTTTTACCATCAGATCTGAAAACATATCATAAGCTACCCTTTTCTCTTGAAAGAAATGCTAATTTCAAACAGTCCTCTAATAGAAGAGAAAAGCTTTATCAGTTTTTTCATTTATTCCAGATCGTGTTAAGAATACTAATGCTAGACTTTGGTATGCTAATATCGCTGAGCTTTTTTTTGGTCAAAAGCTTAGAATTATTATTTTTATCCCATACTAAGTATGAAACTAGAAGACCTGCTACTACTGGAGAAAACATAATTCTAAAGTACAATTCTTTATTCTCAGGACCTGCAAAAATGTTGCTGAATCCTGTTTAGACCAGGATGCAGCTGGTCAACTGAACTTTTACCACCCAGTATTTGTCCTCTTGAAGAAATTCTTTCCTCATAAAATTCTTTTTGTTTGTTTTTTCTGATATTTTAGGGTAATACAGCTTGTAATGTTTAAAACTAAGAATCCTATGCTGTCAGTCCTACTTAGCACTTAGCGTGTACTGCCTGATATTCTGTCTTCTGATAATCATTTCTGATATTGATGTCTGATAATCATTTCTATTCCATTTATGATGTAGTTGAAAACTTCATATAGTAAGATTTTATGTATTGATATCAAGCAGACTGTCTAATTTACTGCAACTGAATTTTTTCAGTTATAATCTTATAATTATAATAAGACTGAATTTTTTCTTTGGATAGTAGTAAATTTCTTAAGTTCTGAAATGAAGCTACTTTGGATTTTGTCTCATTTTAGATTTCTGACAATGTGCAATAGACACTTTGGCAGTGTTGTTGCCCAAACCATTCGGACTCAAAAAACAGATCAGTTTCCACTTTTTCTGATTATTATGGGAAAGCGATCATCTAATGAAGTGTTAAATGTGATACAAGGTAAAGTACATTCACAAGAGGAGTAGAGTGTCTCCTTATTTATGTGATAACCTTATAATATTTACCATCATAGCTGAAAGTTATTCTCTGTATTGGTGAATATCTTTGTATTTTGAAATATAGAACATCCTGAAGAAGAATATCTTTAAAAAGTATAGGTGCTATGAAATATGAAATATGCTACATGAAAATCCAATAGAAACCCCTTAATAAAACTGCACAGCCCTTGGGATATAGGTTAATCATGTTAACTATTCAAAATTGCTAAGTTTTCTAAAATAGAAATTAAGTCATAATCAGTCATCAAAGATGATGTCGTGTGTGTGTGTGTGTGTGTGTGTGTGTGTGTGTCTGTGTATACATATGTATATTTCTTGCTGTAATTTTGATTGGTTGAAGGAAATCCTTATGTTTAGGTATCTGGAAAAACTTGTGACTGGGTATTGTGAATTGAATAGTTCACAGTGGCAGTTGTTTATCCTTATTTGTGTGAATCTTTATCTAGAATGCAACCTTAAGGTGTGAAGCTATAGGATGCCTGTCAATTTAATCACAGTGCACATTCTTTACCAAAAAAATGAGTGTTTTTTTAATGTTACTAACATGCCCTAAAGATTAGTATAAAAATTACCTTATTCGTGGCAAAGCTTAAATTGAAAACAGTTTATTTTTTCTATGCCACAGGGAAAACGATGTTTCAAGTGCTCCAAGGTGTCTGAAATACTTAATTTCTGCCCCTATTTAAGCTAAAAGTTCGATAGTGGATAATGCAGTGAGGAAGGCGTATAACTTCTAGTGCCTTTCAAGCTCAAATAAAACAAAACCTCCAGTATTTTATGTTTTCTCTATAACTAGAGCTTTCCTTTCGTAAACAGTGTTAAAGAAGACCTGCTGGGGGGACAAATTATACAGATTAAATAGATAATGTTTCATTTCAGTTTTCCTGTCAGGGGCAATGTTACAATAGCTAGTGGTTCTCAAGGATGGTCCATGGACCCTAAAGGTCCCCTAGACCCTTTCAGGGCATCTACAAGGTCAAAAATGTTTTCCTAATAGTAATAGACTTTTTTTTTGTTTGTTTTTTTACTGTGTTGACATTTGCACTGATGGCACAAAATCAGTGCTGTTTAAAATTGCTGGCACCTTAGCACAAATCAGGGCCATGACCCACAACTGTACTCATATTTTCCACCTCCATGTATGTACATTAAAAAAAAATTTTATTAAATATTAAACCTTTTTAGTTTATATGACACAATTGGGCAGACATTTCTCTAAAATGAACAAAATGACAGCCTGTTAATGCAAGCTTTAGAACAAATAACATTTGTTGCCAATGATAGAAATTTGGTTTTTTAAGCAAAAGTTAGAATGTCCTCCACCATTTAAGACTGACAGCTTAAATACTTTCCTGGTGACATGAGTGGTGGTACTAATAAATGTGATTTTTTTTTTTATATCATAAAATTAGCTGTGTCAGCTTTCAAAAGAAATGGATTACTCAGTGAACCAATATTTTCCGGATGACCAGTGTGTAATGTTATAAACTCATGCATGAGTAACATACCTATTCAAAGGGCAAAATAGACCAATGGATTTTAATATAACATAGTACAGTAAGTTCACTGATACAGTTTCCAGTTCCTCACATACCTAATCTTAAAAAAAATCCCACTTGTCAGTTTGGGAATATTAAATAAAAAATCTGTAATTACCTATTAAAATACTTCTCCCTTTTCCAACTATGTATCTCTGTGAGGCCACAATTGCTTCATAAATTTCAATCAAGATGACACATTATAACTAGTTTAATGTAGATATAGATATGAGAATCCAGTTGTGTTCTATGAAGCTTAACATTAGAGAAATTTGCAAAAATATTAAATAATGACATTCTTCTCAGTAAATCTTTCCTTTGGAACATATAGTCATTTTTCATAAAACATGATATTTATATTAACAAATTATGGGTTTATTATTGTTACTTTTAAATGAATGGATAACTGTTTTAGATTATTTCAGTTTTCATTTCCAACACAGTGGATGTTGGTAACCATATCCACATAAACAAAAATTCTTCAGGGATCTCAACAGTTTTTAAGTATACAAAGAAATTCTTTTGCAATAAACTATAACAAATAAATTGTCCCTGAAATGTATTAACTGATACTTTTCTGCATCTTGGATCATTAAGGGCCTAGGTATAAAGTACCTTCAAGTACAGTGTGGCAATGAGTCTGTAAATTAGGGTCGAAGCATAGTTGAAAAGCAGTAGCTTTAAGCCAAAAAATTAATGGCCATGATGTAGTCACCTATTCAGGGGACAACAGAGGACAAGATGGTTGGATGACATCATTGATCAATGGATGAGTTTGAGCAAGGTCAGGGAGATGGTGAAGGACAGGAAAGCCTGACATGCTGCAGTCCATGGGGTAGCATAGAGTCGGGCATAACTGAACAACAACAACAATAAAATTATAATATTTCTCCAGTGATGATTCTAGTACCTGTACAGAGTATTCATGCCCCATGCTCTCTTAGTCACTATAGTTTACAAATAAAAAATGGAAACCCAAAGATTTCCCCAGTGTCAAAATGTACATTGAAGTTACTCTTATTAAACTTTTACTGTTTATTGTATCTGTCTCACACAGTGATGCTGTGTGTCCTTGGTACCAGGGACTTTATATTATCTCTAATCCTTCTAAGAACTCTATAGAGGTAGTATTATCTTCATTTTGCAGATAAGAAAATTGATTGTTTCAGAGCTATAGTCACACCCTCTTTTCTTATTCACTTGTTTACTAAGCCCTTGTCATGTGCTAGGCAGTTTCTAGGTACTAGATCATGTAAGAAGTAGAACTAGGGTTAGAACTCTGACTCTAAAACCAACTCTACTTCTTGGTATGTTATACCACACCAAGATAATATTTGTTCTTTAGCTGATTTGTGGAGAGAGTAGGGCTCAGTGTGGCCAGATTAGATTATTTCTTTGACTAGAGACCAAAACTGCCCCCTAACTCCATGTCATGCCTGGAAAATCCCATGGATGGAGGAGCCTGGTAGGCTGCAGTCCGTGGAGTCACTAAGTCGGACATGACTGAGTAACTTCACTTTCACCTTTTGCTTTCATGCATTGGAGAAGGAAATGGCAACCCACTCCAGTGTTCTTGCCTGGAGAATCCCAGGGACAGGGGAGCCTGGTGGGCTGCTGTCTATGGGGTCGCACAGAGTCGGACACGACTGAAGTGACTTAGCAATAGCAACCATATGTTGCCAGTGATCATAAGGAAAACTGGGAAAGGACCATTGAAGGATCATGTTAGGCAGATGGTACTCTGGAAGAATACAAGCAAGGATGCTTGTTATGTGTTTGTCTCATTGGTGGCCATTCCATTAATGGGACTAGAAGATACCTTTTGAGGCCTTGGAGAAAGACAGGCTCTTTTGCCTGTTGGTTTGAAAGAAGAGAAAAATTGCTATATCTTTGTGGATCTTCATGACTTTCTCTCTTGTAGATGTATCCAAAGCAAATAGCAAGACTCGATGCATGCAAAAATGTCATATATGTTTGTTATGGACTTGGAATAAAATAGCATTCAAGAAAATCAAACATTTAAAATATCCTGTCCATAAAGATTATATAGCATAGTTATTTGAAGGGAAACATTTGCAGCTAAAAGGGAAAAATACCTTTTTTTTTTTTCCCAGAATTTGAATTACTATTTGTTTCACCAAAGAAATTTTAGTAGGAGATAATTCTACGTAAACAGTGTGCTAAAGTGGCAAAGAAGATAGGCTTTTGAGTCAGACTCATATGATTTCAAATCCTGGTCCTGTAACTTAACCAACTTGACCTTGAGCTCTGTAAGCCTCATTTTCCTTCTCTTTACTATCAAAATCATAATGAGCCTTCATAGAATTGTTAACAGATTAAATGAGATTATATATATATATAAACCTAATCATTTAACCTAATCACTGGCTTACAAACAAGCGGTAGTTGTTGCCAGTGTTGTTCAGTGGATATGTTTTCCTAATTTGAAAGATACTTTTTTCCTTGTGACTTGGATATTCTAAATAGTACCAAAAATCTTTACAAAGAGACTGTTCTCACAAATCTAAGTATTCTGAAATTTCAACTGCCAGTGTACTGCCTTACTTTCTTATTGAAAATAAACTTTTCAATGCAAGCATAAAAGTCTTTATTGGCATGCTAGTCTCTAATTTTTTAGACTGTAGTTATTCCTTAATGATTAATTCTAGAGCAACTTCCCATTTTCTAACCTTGATGTAAAGTTTCGCAATCTCCGTATGTTGCTAGGTAACACAACAGTGGATGAATTAATGATGAGACTCATGGCTGCAATGGAGATCTTCACAGCCCAACAACAGGAAGATATAAAGGATGAGGTAAGGTGAAAGGTTAAGTGGACGTTTAATGGGATTTTGATGAGATAATTTGTCAAATGGTGATGTTTGCCTATGTCATGATTGATAAACAAGGCATTGATGAAGATGCATTTCTACATGAACTGAGGATTTTTATGCCACTGAATTTACATTTCAGTCCATTCTTTTCATGACCCAAAGACCCAACAATTTGTTTAACTTTATGAAATTATTCTTTGCTAGATTTGCAATTCACAGGAAACAAATTCTGAACCATGTTTACAGGAGAAACTGCATAGTCCAGTACTATTATATGAGTATTTCACTCCCTTTTAAGGTCCTCTTACTCTTTTTGAGATTGATTACCAATAAACACATTTTACATTTGAACATATTTTTTAATCACTGTGAGAATTAGTAAAACAATCACCAAAATTCTGAATTTTGTGTCTCTCAAATATTTAGATGGCATAGATGACATGGGCATGAAACCTCAAATATAATAGAATAATAATAACAGCAATATTGATAGTATAATAGTATTCATCACATACTGAAATTTATAATGTATTAATCAGTTCAGTTCAGTTGCTCAATCGTGTCCGACTCTTTGCAACCCCATGAATCACAGCACGCCAGGCCTTCCTGTCCATCACCAACTCCGGGAATTTACTCAAACTCATGTCCATTGAGTTGGTGATGCCATCCAGCCATCTCATCCTCTGTCATCACCTTCTCCTCCTGCCCCCAATCCCTCCTAGCATTAGGGTCTTTTCAAATGAGTCAGCTCTTCGCATCAGGTGGCCAAAGAATTGGAGTTTCAGCTTCAACATCAGTCCTTCCAATGAACACCCAGGACTGATCTCCTTCAGGATGGACTAGTTGGATCTCCTTGCAGTCCAAGGGACTCTTAAGAATCTTCTCCAGCACCATAGTTCAGAAGCATCAATTCTTTGGTGCTCAGCTTACTTTATGGTCCAACCCTCACATCCATACATGACTGCTGGAAAAACCATAGCTTTGACTAGACAGACCTTTGTTGACAAAGTAATGTCTCTGCTTTTTAATATGTATATCCAGGTTGGTCATAACTTTCCTTCCAAGGAGTAAGCATCTTTTAATTTCATGGCGGCAGTCACCATCTGCTGTGATTTTGGTGCCCCCGAATATAAAGTCTGACACTGTTTCCACTGTTTCCCCATCTATTTGCCATGAAGTGATGGGACTGGATGCCATGATCTTGGTTTTCTGAATGTTGAGCTTTAAGCCAACTGTTTCACTCTCCTCTCTCACTTTCATCAAGAGGATTTTTAGTTCCTCTTCACTTTCTGCCATAAGGGTGGTGTCATCTGCATATCTGAGGTTATTGATATTTCTCCCAGCAATCTTGATTCCAGCTTGTGTTTCTTCCAACCCAGCGTTTCTCATGATGTACTCTGCATAGAAGTTAAATAAGCAGGGTGACAATATACAGCCTTGACGTACTCCTTTTCCTATTTGGAACCAGTCTGTTGTTCCATGTCCGGTTCTAATTGTTGCTTCCTGACCTGCATATAGGTTTCTCAAGAGGCAGGTCAGGTGGTCTGGTATTCCCATCTCTTTCAGAATTTTCCACAGTTTATTGTGATCCACACAGTCAAAGGCTTTGGCATAGTCAATAAGGCAGAAATAGATGTTTTTCTGGAACTAAGTTAAATAAGCAGGGTGACAATATACAGCCTTGATGTACTCCTTTTCCTATTTGGAACCAGTCTGTTGTTCCATGTCCAGTTCTAACTGTTGCTTCCTGACCTGCATATAGGTTTCTCAAGAGGCAGGTCAGGTGGTCTGGTATTCCCATCTCTTTCAGAATTTTCCACAGTTTATTGTGATCCACACAGTCAAAGGCTTTGGCATAGTCAATAAGGCAGAAATAGATGTTTTTCTGGAACTCTCTTCTTTTTTCAATGATCCAACGGATGTTGGTAATTTGATTTCTGGTTCCTCTGCCTTTTCTAAAACCAGCTTGAATATCTGGAAGTTCACAGTTCACGTATTGCTGAAGTCTGACTTGGAGAATTTTGAGCATTACTTTACTAGCATGTGAGATGAGTGCAATTGTGCGGTAGTTGGAGCATTCTTTGGCATTGCCTTTCTTTGGGATTGGAATGACAACTGACCTTTTCCAGTCCTGTGGCCACTGCTGAGTTTTCAAACTTTGCTGGCATATTGAGTGCGGCACTTTCAGAGCATCATCTTTCAGGATTTGAAATCGCTCCACTGGAATGCTATCACCTCCACTAGTTTTGTTCATAGTGATGCTTTCTAAGGCCCACTTGACTTCACATTCCAGGGTGTCTGGCTCTAGGTGAGTGACGACACCATCGTGATTATGTTGGTCGTGAAGATCTGTTTTGTACAGTTCTTCTGTGTATTTTTGCCACCTCTTCTTAATATCTTCTGCTTCCGAAATGCAGTACTTGGATGCAGTCTAAAACGACAGAATGATCTTTGTTCGTTTCCAAGGCAAACCATTCAGTATCACAGTAATCCAAGCCTATGCCCCAACCAGTAATGCTGAAGAAGCTGAAATTGAATGGTTCTATGAAGACCTACAAGACCTTTTAGAACTAACATCCAAAAAAGATGTCCTTTTCATTATAGGAGACTGGAATGCAAAAGTGGGAAGTCAAGAAACACCTGGGGTAACAGGCAAATTTGGCCTTGGAATGCAGAATGAAGCAGGGCAAAGGCTAATAGTTTTGCCAAGAGAACACATTGGTCATAGCAAACACCCTCTTCCAACAATACAAGAGAAGATTCTATACATGGACATCACCAGATGGTCAACACCGAAATCAGATTAATTATATTCTTTGCAGACAAAGATGGAGAAGCTGTATACAGTCAGCAAAAACAAGACCAGGAGCTGACTGTGGCTCAGATCATGAACTCCTTATTGCCAAATTCAGACTCAAATTGAAGAAAGTAGGGAAAACCACTAGACCATTCAGGTATGACTTAAATCACATCCCTTATGATTATACAGTGGAAGTGAGAAATAGATTTAAGGGACTAGATCTGATAGACAGAGTGCCTGATATACTATGGACGGAGGTTCGTGACATTGTATAGGAGACAGGGATCAAGACCATCCCATGGCAAAGAAATGCAGAAAAGCAAAATGGCTCTCTCGGGAGGCCTTACAAATAGCTGTGAAATGGAGAGAGGCGAAAAGCAAAGGAGAAAAGGAAAGATATAAGCATCTGAATGCAGAGTTCCAAAGAATAGCAAGGAGAGATCAGAAGGCCTTCCTCAGCGATCAATGCAAAGAAATAGAGGAAAAGAAAGGAATGGGAAAGACTAGAGATCTCTTTAAGAAAATTAGAGATACCAAGGGAACATTTCATGCAAAGATGAGCTCGATACAGGACAGAAATGGTTATGGACCTAACAGAAACAGAAGATATTAAGAAGAGATGGGAAGAATACACAGAAGAACTGTACAAAAAAGAGCTTCATGACCAAAATAATGTGTTAATACTTGGTACTATTCAAAGCACATTTCATTTATCATCTCATGTGATTCTTAAAACTATCCCACAAGGTTTGCTTTCAAACTAGATTATTGAGAAGAGTTTAATAAGGCAACTCTTTATACAGATATGGGCAGAGTTTATAGGAGTCATCAATGGATAGTATACTCTAGGGCTAAAGGGAGCCATTACCACCCTTATGCTTGAAGGCCTTGGAAAGGGTAGTATGTGGAGACAATTGCTTCTTTCAGGGCCAGCCCTTTTGAGCTGGTAAGGAAGAAACTAAGGAATAGCTTCCCTTCCCTTTTATACTTATGATCTCCTGCTAGTACCTTCTATTGACCTAACCCAACTAGCATCTGAAAGGCAGGCAAGAGAACCTCCCTGGGCAAAAAGCTAAGTAAAGCATGAAAGTGAAAAGTGAAAGTGAAAGTCTCTCAGGCGTGTCTGACTCTTTGTGACCCCATGAACTATACAGTCCAGGTAATTCTCTAGGCCAGAATACTGGAGTGGGTAGCCCTTCCCTTCTCCAGGGGATCTTCCCAACTGAGGGTTCAAACCCGGATCTCCCGCATTGCAGTTGGATTTTTTTACCAGCTGAACCACAAGGGGAATCCCAAGAATACTGGAGTGGCTAGCCTACCCTTCTCCAGGGGATCTTCCAACCCAGGAATTGACCGGGGTCTCCTGCACTGCAGGTAGATTCTTTACCAACTGAGCTATCAGGGAAGCTCAGGTAGAGCATGGGTGAAAGGAAAGTGAAAGTGTTAGTTGCTCAGTCCTGTCCGACTTTTTGCAACCCCGTCAGTCTCCTCTGTCCATGGAATTCTCCAGGCAAGAATACTGGAGTGGATTGCCATTCCTTTCTCCAGGGGATCTTTCTGACCCAAGGATTGAACCTGGGTCTCCTGAACAATAGGCAGATTCTTTAGCATCTGAGCCATCAGGAACTGAATGGGCAAATGTAACATAATCCAACACAGATTGGTACTGTCATATCTAGTTTTCAGATGAGAAAACTGAGAATCATAAAGGTTAATTTACCCAAGGTCACACAGCAAGTAGGATCTATCTCAAGTAATTATTAGTGCTTTATCAGTCAAGAAATTTCTGGATTTGGAAAGCAATCTAAAGGTAAAATATGAAACAAATATTATCATCTATTAATTTGAGAAGCTAAAATCATATATCTATCAAATTATTCTTTTTAATTTTTTCTTTGTTTTTAATTTTTAAAGAAAGATTTACATAGAACAAATAAAGGAGAGTTTGATTTTTGAGCAATAATGTAAAATTTCCAGGTATAATGAGTGTTTTCAGTACAATACCCTTTGGCTGTTACAAATGGGAAACATGTAAACAATTTCAGTATAACCTTTAATATTGTATTTAACTTTATTTATTTGTCTGTGTCTTCTGTTAGACTTGAGTTTAAAAGCAAGGGTTATATCATTCATATTGTAACTCTGTCCTGTAGCAGTTTGGGCTTCCCTGGTGGCTCAGTGTTAAAAGAACCTGCCTGCCAGTACAGGAGACGTGAGTTTGATCCCTGAGCCTGGAATATCCCCTGGAGAAGGAAATGGCAATCCATTCCAGTATTCTTGCCTCGGAAATTCCCATTTCCTCTGTGGTAAATCCCACAGAGGAGCCTGGTGGGCTATAGTCATGAGGGTCACAAAAGAGTTGGACTCGACTTAGCAACCAAACAATAACAAACTTCTCACAGTGTTCAGTTCAGTTCAGTCACTAGTAGGCACTTTAAAAGTGTTTGTTAAATGACTAAATAAATAAATTATTGAAAGAACTTATATAAAATATGTGACTTGAAAAAATAATACTTAATTACAGTGGTATAAAACCTGATGTATCCACATTAACAAATATGAAAGTTCAGAGTGCTATAACTAGAATTTTAATATTCAATAGATTCCTTTTGTTGCTGTAAAAATTTTGTTTGTAATTTTTCCTAATAGTGTTTTATTTACTCTGAGGGAAAGGTAATTGGATATGTGGTAGAAAGATGTTTATCTGTTGCTTTAGAAATTGACACTGACATTTTGAAATTATGAAGTACTGTACTTAGTTAGGAATTTGTAATAATTGGTGTGTTGCCATTCAAGATTACATTTATCCTGGAATAGAGGCATTGATTGACAATAATGCACTAAACGCAGTCTTCAGCCGTTTAAATCTTGAGTCTCATTAGTACTAGATTTACCGATTATGTTGTATAATAATATGAATGTACAATATTTGCATGCATATTCCCAGTTCATTCTTTCATCTTAATTTGTGTTCCTCGTAATTCACTGGTAAGGAAATTGACTTTAATTCCTTTAATACTGAGCACAAAATTTAATATGAAGGTTACAGGAAATGTCTAAGACTCCATATAATTGAAATTTTTTATTGAAATTTAACTGCAAGAGATAAGGGTTTCTCCTTGTTTTTAGAGTATCTTCATGAAAGTTACCTTTCAGGTCATAAGCAGAATTCCTAAGAAAAGCTTTTCTAAGTTTAAAATCTTCTTTTGACTATGCATAGATCATGATTTGGTATCTGCTGTGTAAGTGATAAGAAACACTGTCTCTTGTCATTGTAAATTTGGCTTTACTTCTTTAAAAGTTTCAAATAAGACTTAAGCATACAGTTAAAATGGAATTTGTGAGCAGGTTTGAAGGATGACTCCTAGGCCCGGATTTATTTAAACTCAACTTTGGTTCACTTACATTCATCACTTCAATGATTCCATTGTATTAGTACAACCAGAAATGCCTATATTATAAAGCATTTATTAAATAGAACCATGCACAAACTATATATTAACGACTTGTTCTTCAGTGGCTCAGAATGAGCCAACCTTTAATATCATTAATTGTTCTATTTACTGAGTTATCTATGAAAGATACTGGGCTCAATACTGGGGACAGAGAGGTACTTTGCTCTAGTGAAGTGAAGTGAAAGTGAAGTAAAGTTGCTCAGTCGTGTCCGACTCTTTGCGACCCCATGGGGTGTAGCCCCGCAGGCTCCTCTGTCCATGGAATTTTTCAGGCAAGAGTACTGGAGTGAAGTGCCATTGCCTTCTCCAGGGGATCTTCCTGACTCAGGGATCGAACTTGGGTCTCCGGCATTGCAGGCAGACGCTTTACCAGCTGAGCCGCTGATCTCCCTTTAAACTAGTGCTTTCTCTAGTGAAGAGCTGTATCTTTCATAGATGCTCAGTAAACACTTAGAAAACCAAGTCAATGCCATTAACAAAAATATCTACTAATAAAATAGTGTATTGTTATATTGCTATCTATTTCTTCCTTTAGGTCTGTTAATATTTGTTTTATGTATTGGGTTGGCCAACCAAATATTTAGGTGCTCCTTTTTTAGGGTACATAAATACTTTAAAAGGGTTCTTCATCCAGTGACTTTTCTACATAGTTAGTCCCCAATCACAGCAGATGATGTTTTGTGTCATCTTGCTTGTGTATTCATTTCATATTCTTTTTCTATGCACCAGATGTAGGGCACCAGTAACACAGCTGTGGCAAGACAGACAGGGTCCTTGGACTTAACCACCCAGCATTTCCAATAAGTCTGTGAAGCTGTCAGGTAGATGAAGCCCCAGGAGCCACCTATCCAGGGCGAGCTAGGCATGCTGTGTAGGCAGCTTGACACGGAGCACACAGAAGGGCTCTTGCATCCTGCCAATGCAAGCTAGATGCAGGTAGAAGAGATAAGAAATAAGTAATAATAGTAGTCATTCTTCAAGTTCGTGCTACATTCCAGGTATGGTTTTAATCTCTAAGGCAATGTTTTTCACTGTATTTCCCAGATTACTGGTGTACTTAGCCATCTATCAAGGACTACAAGTAGCTAGTTTGAACAAGCAACATAGTCAGTTTTGTTTATGTTTATTTCACATTTTGAAATGTATTAGATAAATTGCAGTATCCCTCCAAATACTGTTTGATTCATCGTATCTTTTACAATTTATTAGATTCCTAATGTATTACAGGGATTGCATTGGTTGTTTAGTCTTGACAAATACTCATTTGACTGCAGCAGTTGGTTTCAGCTTCTGTACTTTCATGTCATTCATGTGTTACTGTTAAATTTATATTCATATTTTCTTGCTTAAATTAGTTATATTCTTGGTTCACCAGAATCTTTCATGGCTTACGTGTGGTTCATTGAAGCATAAAGATAATGATGAAAATACTATAAGTGAATACTGTAAATCAGGAGACTTCCCTGGTGGTCCATTGGTGAAGAATCTGCCTTCCAATGCAGAGAACACAGGTTTGATCCCTGGTCAGGGAATTAAAGTTTCCAGATGCAACTATGAAGCCCACAGACTCTGGAGTCCACACACCACAGGTGGAGAGAAGCACATATGCTGCAATGAGAGATCTTGCATGCCACACCAAATATCCCATGTGCTATAACAAAGGCCCAATTCAGCCAAAAAAAGAAAAAAATAAAATAAAAATAAATAGTTAACAGTACTGTAAATCAGTATAGACGGTTGAAACTAGTTCAACATCAGTGTAAAAATAATTGAGAGAACTCTAATGCTAGCATAGAAAATGTAAGGGAACTTACTATTGATATTGATGATTTCATACTGGCCTCGATAAAAGAAACTTTTGACTGAAAAGTAAATATATGAATACAGATTGAATAGGAAACACAATCTGTTTACCCTAATGCCACTGCTTCTCTGTTATAAAATTTTTCATAAAGCACAAAGCCTTCAGAGTTTTTGTTTCATTTTTAAGTAAAGTCCAGTGACCTGCCACTCTGTTAAAGCAATAGATTTTTTCAGGACAAAAGAAAAAGTAATACTTAGCATTAACACATTTTTTTAAATCATATTGCTTACCTCAGAAAAGTTACCAAACCACTGAGGAGAATTTGCTTACAAATGGCAGTCTTTGAGGTAAAAATGGATTCAGATTCTACTGTTGCCAAGAAACTTGTAAATCCAGCTACTACAAAATTAACAGTAAAAAAAAGGAAAAGCCCAAACAATAAAGCAGAATAAGTTCTGAAGGAAGTAACTTCATCAAATGGCACTGTTGGATGGCGCGCAATGGCAATAGGATGGTCTGTAGAAGAGCAGTGACCACACGGTGCTCACTGTCTTGCTTTGTTGTTTTTCAGTCCCTAGGTTGTGTCCGACTCTTTGTGACCCATGGACTACAGCATGCCAGACTCATCTGTCCTCCACTATCTCCCAGAGTTTGCTCAAATTGATGTCTGTTGAGTTAGTGATGCTCTCTAACCATCTCATCCTCTGCTTCCCTCTTCTCCTCTTGCCCCCAGTCTTTCCCAGCATCAGGGTCTTTTCCAATGAGTTGGCTTATTACATCAGGCAGCTAAAGTATTGGAGCTTCAGTCTTTCCAGTGAATGTTCTGGGTTGATTGACTGGCTTCATCTCCTTGCAGTCTCAGGGACTCTCAGTAGTCTTCTCCAGCACCACAATTAGAAAACGTCAGTTCTTCAGTGCACAGCCTTCTTTATGGTCCAGCTCTCACATTTGTACATGACTATTGGAAAAACTATAACTTCAACTATATGAACCTTGTCAGCAAAGTGATGTCTCTGCTTTTTAATACTCTGTAGGTTTGTCAAAGCTTTCCTTCTAAGGAGCAAGCATCTTTTAAATTTATGTCTGGAGTCACCATCTGCAGTGATTTGGGAGCCAAAGAAAATAAAATCTGTCACTGCTTCCACTTTTCCCCCTATCTTTGCCATGAATGATGGTACCAGATGCCATGATCTTAGTTTTTTTTTTTTTGAATGTTGAGTTTCAAGCTAGCTTTTTCACTCTTCTCTTTGACCCTCATCAAGAGGTTCTTTAGTTCCTCTTCACTTTCTGCCTTGAGAGTGGTATCATCCATATATCTGAGATTGTTAATGTTTCTCCTAGCAATCTTGATTCCAGCTTGTGATTCATCCAGCCTGGCATTTCACATGATGTACTCTGCAAATAAGTTAAATAAACTTGATGACAATACACAACCTTTCCCAATTTTGAACCAGTCAGTTGTTCCGTGTTTGTTTCTAACTGTTGCTTCTTGACCCACATGCAGGTTTCTCAGGAGACAGGTGAGGTGATCTGGTACTCCCAACTCTTTAAGAATTTTCCACAGTTTTTTGTGATCCACACAAGCATAGGCTTTAGTGTAGTCAATGAAGCAGAAGTAGATGTTTTTGGGGAATTCCCTTGCTTTCTGAATGATCCATTGAATGTTGGCAATTTGATCTCAGCCTTTTTGAATCCCAGCTTGTACATCTAGAATTTCTTAGTTCACGTATTTTTGAAGCCTCGCTTGAAAGATTTTGAGCATAACCTTGCTAGTATGTGAAATGACCATGATTGTTTGTACAATAGTTTAAACATTCTTTGGCATTGCCCTCCTTTGGAATTGGAATGACAGTTGACCTTTTCCAATTCCATGGCCACTGCTGAGTTTTCCAAATTTGTTGACATACTGAGTATAGCACTTTCACAGCATCATTTTTTAGAATTTGAAATAGCTCAACTGGAATTCCATCACCTCCACTCATTTTGTTCGTAGTAATGCTTCCTAAGGCCCACTTGACTTCACACTCCAGAATGTCTGACTCTAGATGAGTGATCACACTATCATGGTTATACAGGTCATTAAGACCTTTCTTGTATGTCTTTCAGTGCATTCTTGCCACCTTTTCTTAATCTTCTCCGCTTCTGTTAGATCCTTACCATTTCTTTCCTTTATCGTGCCCATCCTTGCATGAATAGTCCTTTGATATCTCCAGTTTTTTTTTTTTTAAGGAGTCTTTCCCATTCTATTGTTTTCCTCAATTTCTTTGCATTATTCACCTAAGAAGACCTTCTTGTCTCTCCTTGCTATTCTCTGGAACTCTGTGTTCAGCTGGGTATGTCTTTCCTTTTCTCTCTTGCCTTTCACTTCTTTTATATCCTCAACTATTTTTACAGCCTCCTCAGACAACTACTTTGCCTATTTGTATTTCTTTTTCTTTGGGATGGTTTTGGCCACTACCTCCTATACAATGTTATGAACCTCTGTCCATAATTCTTCAGGCACTCTCTCTATCAGATCTAATCCCTTGAATCTATTTGTCACCTCCATTGTATAAAGGATTTTAATAAGGTCATACCTGAATGGCCTAGTGGTTCTCCCTATTTTCTTCAGTTTAAGCCTGAATTTTGCATTAAGGAGCTGATGATCTGAACTAGTCAGCAGCTGGTCTTGCTTTTGCTGACTGTATAGAGCTTCTCTATCTTCAGCTACAAAGAACACGGTCAATCTGATTTTCTCTTCATGGATCACAGCCTTTTTGTGGCAGTGGGGCTTGTGTAACTCAGTGAATCTATGAGCCATGATGTGCAGGGCTACCCAAGATGGAGAGGTCATAATGAAGAATTCTGATAAAAAGTGGTCCACTGGAGATAGAAATCACAACCCACTCCAGTATTCTTCCCTGGAGAACCCCATGAACAGTATGAAAAGGCACAGAGATATGACATCAAAAGATGAGCCCCCCAGGTCTGTAGGTGTCCAATATGCTACTGGTGAAGAGTGGAGGACAAGTATTAATAGCTTCAGAAAGAATGAAGTGGCTGGGCCAAAGTGGAAACAGTGCTCAGTTGTGGATGTGTCTAGTTGTGAAAGAAAGTTCAGTGCTATAAAGAACAATATTACATAGAAAATTGGAATAGTAGGTCCATGAGTCAAGGTAAATTGGACATGGTCAAGCAGGAGATGGCAAGACTGAACATCAGCATAGTAGAATTGTGAACTAAAATGGTCAGGAATGGGCAAATTTAACCCAGATGACCATTGTATCTACTACTGTGGGCAAGAATCCCTTAGAAGACATGGAGTAGCCCTCTTAGTCAACAGAAGAGTCCAAAATGCAGTACTTGGGTGCAGCCTCAAAGATGAATGAATGATCTCAGTTTGTTTCCAAGGCAAACCATTCAGCATCACAGTAATCTAAGTCTGTGCTCCAATCACTGATGCCAAAGAAGCTGAAATTGACTGGCTCTATGAAGAGCTACAAGACCTTCTAGAACTAACAACCAAAAATAAGAGATGTCCTTTTCATCATAGGGGATTGGAATGCAAAAGTAGGAAGTCAAGAGATACCTGGAGTAACAGGCAAGTTTGGCTTGGAGTATAAAATGAAGCAGGGCGAAGGCTAACAAGAGTTTTGCCAAGAAAATGTACTGATCATAGCAAACACCCTTTTTCAACAATCCAAGAGACGACTCTACGTATAGCTATCACTGTCTTGGTTTGCAGTTAGATAAACCATTATTGAGTGCAAAGTAAGAATTGATTCTTGGTATCAGTTCAGTTCAATTCAGTCGCGCAGTCGTGTCCGACTCTTTGCGACCCCATGAATCACAGTACGCCAGGCCTCCCTGTCCATCACCAGCTCCCAGAGTTCACTCAGACTCACGTCCATTGAGTCCATGATGCCATCCAGCCATCTCATCCTCGGTCGTCCCTTTCTCCTCCTGCC